>VUQJ01022293.1:1402-15211 GCA_015108635.1 Andinoacara biseriatus | reverse complement strand
TTTTTTCCTTTTTTTCCTTCCCCCCCCCCCCCCCCCCCCCATGCTGACTCAGCATGTTGCTTACAGCTCACTCCTCAGGCCTTCTTCTCAGGGAGATGGTGAGCATCACTAAAAGCTTGCTGTATGAAGGCCTCTGGGGCTCCCAACTCACTAGCACATCAGTGCAAGGAGACTGATCTGAGCTCGAGTTGCTGTCTACATAAAAGAATAAATCTGAGCAAAGAGAAATGTTAAGCTTATCATAGCCACACTCCATAAAAAAAGCTACTGCACCATGCAAAACCATTCACCTAGTATTTCTTTTAAGTGTTTTTTTTAAACAATAGTAAAAATTAAGTTAATAAAGTTTTCTTCTTGAACATCTAGCACGGGTGCTAAGAGGACATTTGATGAAACCCTGATAGCTGTACAACGCTTGTCACAACCACAGTTTCCTCATTACTATCAACTCTGACAGTAAATGTATATTCAAAGTTGTGTTTTAAAGATTATAATAGCAAAATGACAACAAAGAGGCAAGCATTTTCTTCCTCCAGCTGAGTGTTGTCAAATGAAATCACTCTTCAAGAGGCTCAGGATTCTTACTTATGCTGAACACACAATTTCCACACTTACAGACTTGCTGAATCCTGCATATCAGTGCAGACGAAATTAATCAGTTCAAAAAGTGACTCGAGAGTAAGATTACAGCATGGCTTTAAAAGGGATTTCCAGCTGTTTTGACTTGGTGTGATGTGCTGGCAGAAATGCCACATTCCTAAGTTTATGTGCAGACCAGCCAAACACAAAAGCAGAACTTAGACTCAGGAGAAAACTGAGAAACTCTAGAGGACAGTAAAGGAGAGAGATAGAGGGGATAGATAGAAAAAAAAATGGATCATAACAATGAATCTTCTAACCCCTCCCCCATCCCATCTAATGCTCCAGCAGTCTACACTCCTGACAATGAGTCTCCTCAACACAGACACACATTCACAACCAAAACAGCAGCAGAAACCCAACAAACCACAGGAATGGCCCTCAAAAGCACTCCCCAGTCACTGGATTACATTTAAAAATGTCTGCCTCTTGTGATCCAGGATTAGGATAAATTGGGTGCCATAAAAATCACATAGCCTTCTGCTTCTCGCCAGCGCTTTTGTGTGCATGTCTCAGTGCACACATACTAATCTCAAACCATTTCACTTGAGTATTTTTAATGTCGCTAACAGCTCTTTTGAAGGCTTTGTCTGACCTTTTGGAAAAGAAGAGCAAATTTCAGTGCTCTCTTTTCCTGGTTAATGGGTAAACCAGTGGAAATTAATAAATGAACAGGCCGAGGGGATGCCTCATACGATGACAGCCCAAGCTCTCTCACCTTGAAATTGCTGGAGTTCACCCATCCTGTTAACTCGTCTATAGTCTTGTCTAGCCGGGGTTTGTCCTGCTCCACGTCCGGGGAGCGCTGAGGGTCGTTCAGGTAATCAATGAGGTCCTGTCCGACTTGCAACCTGCGGGTAACGTCTTTCTGTAGTACCTGCTGATAAAAATAGTCCATGTTGTCATGTTCCTCCATTGGGCACTCAGTGCCGTGCGGCCAGCCTCTGGAGCCAGCCGGAGTCAGGAGACAGTGGTCGGCGGGATGGGGTGTTAAGGACTCGAGATGTGAAGTGTAGACCCTTGCAGGGGTGAAGACACTTTGCGGTCTGGACTGCGTCTACCTGATGTTTAATCATCAACGTACGATCCCTCGTAAAACTATAGATCAATTTAGCATACAAATCATCCCTCCACTTTAGACGTTATGACAAAGACGAAGCTTGCTAGTTTCCTTAACACACCGCTCGCTCAGGGAACTTAAACTTAGCGAAACTTCGGGAAGCGAGTAATCGCAGTGGATCTGAGCTGGTTCTTATAATACATCCACATCAAAACAAACTAGCAAATCTGGTTGACTGTTATGCTAACAAAAATAGCACCTTGACAGTTAGCACAGCCACCCAAACAAATATGGACAGCTTCACAAAAGCTAGCTCAGCTAGCTAACGTCAGTTATCCGCAGGCCTCACTCCGCTTCTCTATTCCATAGCGGCAGGCTTTAAAGATTCCCAAAGGTCAACTCCGTCCAGGGCACAGTTGCACCAAACTTCCACAAATAGAACGCAGCTCAAGTCCCGCGTTAACCGGTTTCTCCTTAAGAATAACCACCGCTAACGGCGCCTATGCTGTTCAGCGCTGAAAGCTGCGCTTTGCCGGGGACTGCAGTTCACCAGGAGGCGCAACCGACCAGCGATCAGGCCGATGGGTCTTCGGGCACCGCACAGTCAGCCTGCACAATGCCTGATGAAAAATGTAAAATGAGCAAGTATACTGTAAACCACATCCGTGCTTAAATATTAAAATGCACAGGCGTCTCAAGTTAAAATATATTGTTATTACTTGTGGCTGGATAATTTCTGTTTTCTATTCTAGGAACGATAATCAAAAAATACTGTTTTCGGTGTGGGCGTGTCTGCTGTCTACACGGCCCTCTGCTGACATCTAGCGGTGTAACTGCCGCACAGCCTCTGTCAGACTGCCGCAGTTTATTATGAAGTCCATACAAGACAAAATCTCACACTGCAGAGACAAAGCACAGTTACTATTAGTCACTTTTATTTATTCATTTGTTTATTTTTTAATTTATTTCTTTTTCTTAAACATAAAACTGTTAAAACAGCTGTCAAACAGGGCATTAGTATCACAGCCAGTCGAGTCAGCTATGTATCTCGAGTCCATCCCAGTCTCCCTTCACCTTTCTGTCTGCTGTCTCTAGTTTCAGTCCTATCCATTGTCCTGCCAGTCTCCCCAGTCTTTGCGCACTTGGCACTACATGACACTTATCAGTCTCTTGGTTAACACAAGCTGCTTTTTTTGTTGCATTTTCAGTGCTTGAAATGACGGTGTTCGTGCCCCATTCATGTGTAATCAGGCATGACGAGACATCATGTTGAAATCCTGCTGATCTAAAGGAGTGCCTGTGTAGAGTGAAATAAACTGTTGGTTGGTGGGGTGGGGGTTTCCAATCTCTGCATTTCACATTATCCTTTTCACATGTGTTTTGTAGCACTGAATCAGCTGGGATTTGTTAGGGATCAATTATATACTTAGACTGGCAGTTTGTACCAGACCTGTAAAATAAGCTAATTGCAAATTTTTCCTCATGCGCCACTTAGGGCTTGATGAGAGCCAGTTTATTTACGTTTCTAAATCATCTGTAAATTAATAATTACACAAAGCTAGACTAAATTACCTTCCATGTACATCAATTCTTGTGATTGTCAAAAAGTTGAGGTGCCTTTGCTCACAGTCTCACGCTTATCTTTAAGCAAATTTCCTTTTCACTTTAGAAGCAGCAAAGTTGCACCAGCATTAGCCCTGATTCAGACACACACAGCATAAATCTGAACAGTGGATGTCACAGTCCATTTAAAAAACAGTGGGTAAGCCAAAGTTGTATCAGTGTTAATAACCTATTCAGAGTCAGTTGAGTAACTGACTCTGAACAGTAGGGGGACTGGAAACCTACTCATGTAAACAAGTTAGTCTGTGGTGCTCACCTAATCCAGGTTGTAAACAAATGCTTAAGTGTTAGAGTAGAAGCTAGAGCACAGGGCTACTGACAGGATTGGATAAGGGCCTAGAAGCCAACGTAACCACACAATACATGGGAGAGGCCACTCATCCCAGCAGCATACAGTGTCAACATAATGCTTTTAGACACAGAGGGTCTGAATCATAGGTCCTTTTTTGTGTAACACAACAACAGTTTTTCCTTTTACACTTCAAAAAGAAAGACAAGCTTACGCCCCTCTCTGAATAGACAGGCATGGACAATTACAATAAGCACTGAAAAAAAAAAGAAAAAAAATTATTGGCCTTCCCCAATTTTTGAGTGAGTTGCCATAAATCTTTTTTTTCCCTCCATTGCAAAACATTCTCTGTACAAACAGAATCAAAATCTCAACAGAGGTTTCTTGCACAAATATGTCACATGTTCCATTTTTGTACATCCTGATTTTTTTTCCCCCCACCAGCACTGCAGAGCTGAGCTGGCTGCACCAAAGCTTCACTGTTTGCACCCAGAAGATCTGTGGATTTCACCCACAGCGCAGCTCTCCTCTTCCTCCATGCTGTGTGTTTATTGGTCGAAGCATAATGAATCACAGGATGGTCACGTAGTGGTGTCATGTGATCGGCTGAGATGATACTCCACAGAAGTGTCCAACATGACAATATCATTATTTTTTTAAGTTTTCATTTTTCTTTTTTTTAGTTTGAACATGAAGCGTTGTAGTTTCACTGTTCAGACCCGCCCCACCCCTAACCCCACCCAACCTGCAGCTGTCCAGTTGCAGTCCTTTGCGATCACAGGTGGGGAGTGAGGGATGTGAGGGAGCAGAGCGGCGTGGAGAACCTCTTCTTGTCGTCACGGTGAGAAAGCGAGAACGAGACAGAGAGAAAAAGAGAGAGAAAGTCCATCCAATCGTGTTCTTTCCTCCAGCCCCTCCACAGCATAACCCAGGGGCTGCTACACTGCCATCGGTGAGCAAGAGGAGAGAGAAGGGGCAGGTTCAACTGATCAGGGATTAGCGGCGATCAGTCAGTGTTTTGATCAGTGATCAGGAGCAGTGAGTGGGTCCAGCCCCCCCTCTCCCCTATGCCTACCCAAGTCGCCTTCCCCTCCCCTCCCCCCCACTTGACATTAGCCCCCTATCAGAGCAGCAGGACCTGTAGACAGAGGTGGCCCCCCCTGGCCCTCCACTGTCAGAGGATGATGCAGCAGCGGCACAGACGCTGGCCACCTCCATGTACAGAGGGAGGGGGTGTCACTGGGGCAAAGTAGGCATGGACTTTGATCTCTGGAAGGTGGGCCTGTGTGCAGGACAAATCCGGTGTTAATACAAAAGACCAAAAATGTAAAACAGAAAGACAAAGAAAAACACAAGCTCAGGAATGTGAAATATTTTTAGAAATGTAACCCATGTGTGTACATCGTGAGTGAGTGTTTTATTGATTTTTTTCATCCAACTCTCAGCGAGAACGCTACCAAGTGTATTTTTCTAAGCACTGGTCTACTCGCCAATAAGAGCCGACACCATGTGATGGAAAGCAGCATGTATTTTGCCATCATGCCTACTGACCCTGATGCGTTTGATGCCCGCCCGGGTGACTTGCTGACAATCGTAGAGCTCGATGCGCTCCAGACGATGGCAGCTCTTCAGGTGCTCGAGGGTCACGTCAGTGATGAGGGGGCAGTTGTCCAGCTCCACCACGGTGAGGCGCTCTTGGCCACAGGTGCTGCTGCTCAGAGCTCTGATGCCATCATCTGTGATGAGCTCGCAGTGGGACAGGGACTGCCCAGGACACAGGAGATCGAGTTAAAGGCACAGACAGATAGATTAAACCTCACACAGAAATGCAGGCAGGCTGAGACAGAAGCTGGTAAAGAGTCAGACATTGTTTGCTTACCAGTGCTTGCAGTCGAGGGCAGTGGATTGACAGCTGAACCAGGGTGTTATCTGTCACCTGAGGACAGGCCAAGCTTGATTAATGTGCTGTTCTCACATGTCCAGGGACAGCAGAGAGGCTCAGTTCAAGCAATAGGAAGCATGTGATATCACGATCATATCTCATTCTCAATCCCAGAACTCTTTGTCACTTCTTCCATGTCACCATTTCTACTTTTTTGTCATATGTAATTTGACAAATAGATCATCACAACAAATACCATGAAGAACGATACTGGGAGTAGATAAGGGAAACAAAATGTTCTTACCAAAATACATTCTTCTAAGTCCATTTTTTCAAGTTCATGACAATTCTGTGAAGATAAACAGATGAGTTTGTGAGAAAGATTTTTAACTAAACTCAGAACATGGGTGGTTGACCTAACTAAAGGTTTACTGATAAGAAAACAAGTAGCAAAACAGAAAAACGAAACTCACTCTGGCCAGCACAGTAAACCCAGCGTCCGTAAAATGAGAGCATCGTGCAGCTTCAAGGATCCTTAGACAGACAGACACAGAGTTTGTGAAGCAAAGTGCCGCTATGTGCAATTACTGTGGCTCACTGTGTTTTTAACATTGTGAAGACTAGCAGTAAATCACCAGCCAGTGTGAGGAGGGGATATTGAAGATCAATGTAGAACACAGTGAGCTGCAATCATCCAAAATATTAGACTTTTTATTCCCAAAAAGTCAAATATTTTGGATGATGTTTCTTGAAGCAACTTGATTGAGAAGCTCAAATAAATGTGATTTTATGCTACTTTTGAACGTGACAGCAGTCATATTTCTTGCGTGTATGAGAAGGCTTGTGAGGCAGGTGTTTGTGTGTGTGTGTTTCTTACTTAAGTCGGGGACAGTTAAGTCCCAGTGCAGTGAGAGAGGCATCAGTGATGTTACTGCAGCCGGACACACAGAGGTTCTGCAACTTGTGGCATCCTCGACATAGAGTGACCAAACCATCATCCGTAATTTGCTGGAGGGAACAGACATAATTTTTTTTTATTTTTAATAAACCAAAACACAAAAGGCATGCAGAGCCATTAAACGTGCATTATTATCAGTCACTGTATCGAACAACCAAATGTTTGTCTTACCGTGCAAGACTGCATGTTTATAGTGGTGAGTTCTGGGCAGTGTTTCTGCAGGTGTTTCAATGCGCCATCATCTAGCTGGGTACAAGAAAAAATAAAGTGTTATCAATCACGATATCAAAGGCATTTGAGGTAGACTCATAAGGATTTTGACTCGATAGACCATGTATTTTAAGTCAAACAATCAGACAAACTGCTTTAATTGAAGGGATTTAACACAAGTATTTATTAAGTGTTAGGAATTAAAGCTATTTTATACAGTCCCCCATTTTCAGAGGCTCAAACGTAATTGGACAATTGACTGACACAGTTGAGCCTGTTCCCTCATTATAAAACAGATAGAAATCTCGAGTTTACTCCCAAGTGTTGAAGTTGCATTTTGTAGCTTTTCACTGGAATTCTCAATATAAAAGTACAAAAAGATGTAGATTCATCGATTTTCAAGGAGGATTTCATGAGGTTGACAAACTAAAAATAAACCAATCAGAGAGACATCAAAAACGTCAGGAGCAGCCAAATCAACAATCTGGTACATTCGTAAAAAGAATGAACGCACTGGCCAAAAGACCTGAAAGACCAGAGAAAACAACTCTCTGTTGGTAATAATCGAGAGACAACTTGATCAATGTAAATAAAGAGCATTTACAACAAAATGCAAACCACTGGATAAACTACAGAACTAGAAGGTCAGATTAGACTTTGCCAGAAAACATCTAAAAGAGCCTGCACAGTTCTGAGCTAAACTCTTTGGACAGATAAAACCAAGATGAACTTGTACCAGAATGATGAGAAGAGAAAAGTATGGAGAAGGCAAGAAACAGCTCATGACCTGAAGCATAAAACATTAGCTGTCAAACATGGTGGAGGCAGTGTGAATGCACAGGTATGTATGGCTGCCAGTGGAACCGCATCACGATGTGTTTACTGATGATGCGGCTGCTGATAGAAGCAGCAGGATTAATTGTGATGTGTACAGGGCTACACTCTCTGCTCAGATTCAGCCAAATCCTGTAAAACCGATCAGATAGTTTCATAGTCCAAATGGATAAGAACACAAATTTTGCATCATATCTTGAAATTCATATCAATATGAAATAAGAAAAAAAAAATCATCCTGATGTTCTCAATAAAATACCACAAACAAATCAAGATCCAGATATTTTTCTACAGACTCAGTTCACATGTGCTGTGGAAGGAATTTTCAGCCTTGGCGGGGTTATGCAGTCTCATCACATATGACTGCTGTTCTCTGTGAACCACAAAATATGGATTCATTGCAATTTCATGGTATTTTTCCAAGCAAGAGTCATACACAAGACCTGGGTTAAAAAAAAAAAACACTGTACAAACACTGAAGAAGATTTAAGTTCTACACAGGCATTGGGAAAAGAAAATACCAACCCATCACAAAACAACACATCAGCAAAAAACACAAGATAAAAGGAAAAAGCCCAAATACTTCAGTGGGAAAACATACTGAGCCAGGAACAGCAGTTGGGGAGAAGGGCACATGTCTTGTCAATACAATTTACTATGATTGTTTTTAACACAAAAAGTACAGTGTGAGGCCTGCGTCTCACTTAACACCATTATTATGTCTTATTCATTTGTGATCAGCTAAATCATGCTTTGAGCTGAAGGCATACCCCCCCCCCCCTTAAAATAAACAAAATAAACATGTGTGTACCTGTGTGCAGCCTCTGAGGAACAGTGCTCGTAAACCAGTGCAGCCTCTCGCGAGGGCCTCAATGCCATCGCGTGTGATCTGGTCACACCATGACAGGTTCAGTGTCTCCAACATTCTGCAGCCATCACTGAGCGTGCGCACACGTTGCACAAAGAAGATAAATAACAAGTTAAAGACAGGTGAACGCTTGTGATTAAAAACACCACAGCGACAACAAACCCCGTGGACGCTACCTGAGGGCCTTGAGGGAGTGGTTGCTGACGGACACACAGGAAGTGAGATCCAGGTGTTTGAGTTTGGAGCAAAACTTGCTGAGGCTGAGGCAGGTGCTGTCTGTGATCTTAGTGCAGCCGTTAAGGTTCAACACTTCAATGTTTCTGCAGTTCTGAGAAAAAGTCCTAGAAAACAAGACGAACAGTGACAAAGTTAGGTGGAACTCTTCCTTTTGACATTTTTAAATGTTGCTTTAAAAAACAAAAAAGCCTTTGCTATCCAAAGAAGGGAAAGTAGTCGTTAAATCTGCTGCTTATAGAGGTGGTAGAGATACATTAAGAGATACATTAGTCTTACAATGATCTTATAAAAGATAATAAGAAAACCACCATAAGTCTTCTTTTGTTTTGTTCTGTTCATTTTTTTGTATGTTTACACAGTAAAGCGAGTAAAGCGAATTAAGCACAGTTCCTTGCACAGAGTCTCCTGGGAGTGAAGAAGCTCATGCTGCTTAAAGTTTAAATGTAATCACACGGAGACAAAAACAGGAAGTAATCAAACCAACAAGAGGATGTCTGCTAGTAAAAATCAAAGCAGAAGCACACTTGTTCTAACAGTGCATGTCAGAGAGTCAATGTGAGAGTATTCTCACTTCATGGAGGCGTCACCAACGCTCAGGCAGCCCCTCAGGCTGAGCTGCCTCAGGAAGCCTCCACAACGCTTTGAAATGTTCTCCACCACCCGGCCCTGAGAGACACATGGACAGAGAGGGAAAAAGAGGGAGAGTAAGTAATATGACTTGGGCTACAGGACAGGGGATCAGCTGTGACGTCACCATCAGCACCAAAGCCTACTGACCCAACACTAAGCCTTGGACTGGATAATGCTGCTCAACAAGCTCTCACGTCCGCACACACAAGCAGAAAATACTGACAGGTCTGACCCCTCGCTTCTTTTTGTCTCTCATGAACACAACCCTCACCTCTATATCCGTCTGGAAGTTGAACAAGTCGATCTTCTGCCAGTTGCTGCCATCTAGGGCAAGGACGTTCCACGCCTGAGAGGGTGACAGACAGGTACCAGAAAGAGACAGACAAGTGGGTCAGACAGAGGTGGAGGAAGGCGAATGGTGACTCTTTTATCATTATGCACCTGTGGGTTTGTGTACACATCAATCCCTTTCTCCTCTTGTGTGTTTCCTGATTTTCTCTCGTTGGTATCTTTGTAAACTGAACATTTTTGGCTTGAGTTGGGAAAGCAAACATAATGTGCTGTATAATAAATGCATGAAACTCAACAGGCCTTGGGCTTTGTCACAGGTAATAAAAATTGAATTTGGAGCTGTGGTATGAGAATATGCCACCAAAGCTCTGCATTCACATGTCAAGGCCTTGTAATCATAATTCACAAATGGCTTTAAGCTGGAGTTGACTATGGCTACGCCGTGGTCCCCTCACATAAAGCCAGCAGATGGCACTGTATTATACAAATATCTGGAGAATTCAGTAATTATAAACCAGTTTTACTTCCTTTTTAAATCGTGAGGGGTTAGTTAGGATATGGTGTTGAAAGGGAGGTATTTACCTTGGACACCTGGGCACACCGGCACAGTGTAACCACATCTAAATAGGAGAATATTCTAGAAAGAGAAACAAAGAGGAATATGAGTTTTTCTCATATCAGTAATCATATGATCATACTCAGATAAAGCTTCTGTTTGAACATCTTTTCCTTTCTTTGGTGTTAGCGAAAGTATGTTTTTTTTTTATGTCTGTACAGAACAGAACAATCCTTGGTGTTTGGTTGGTAGGCCCATAGACACAGGCACTATTTGAGCTGTGGGCTGGTCAGCCACAAAGGGCCGCATGCAGCAGGCTACTGGGTCAGCTCAATCCATTAATCTGCCAATGAGTAATCTCTGGCACTCAGACAAGCAAGGCCACCGAAAGGCCAGGACAGACGGACATACAGTATAAGCATGTACAGGAGGGAACACAGAAACACACACACGCACACGCGAAGACAGCTGCCAGTTCTTGCAATAAAATGGTCAGTTAAATCTCACAGAAGTGACTTAAAGAGGCAATCCTTCAAAAAATTTGAGGTGTTAAGAGAGCTGTTAGTGCCAAAGCTTTGAGTGCAGCTGGGATCTAATTGCCCTTTTAACCCTGGGAAACAGGAGCTGGCCATTGTTTCCTTCATATAGACAAGGACAAAGGCTGTGTGTTTTAATGTGTGTTAGGTTAGGGCATGTCAGGACAAGTCTGTATAATCTATACAAGAGTCTGGTGTCACAGAGTACAGAGTGCATCATACAGTTGACAAAGCCATGCATATGTAACTTGCATGCACTCTCACACAGGAGCAACATGTACACAGTTCTTGGAGTGGTTTCAGCCACCCGAGGAGCCGAGCGATCGAGCTGATCGTGCACATCGATCTCCCTCCTAATAACTGGTTAATGGCCGCGATGCTGACCATTGATTCACTGTCTGTTTTAATCAAATACCATCTGACTTTCCACTATGTGTGTGAGAGAGGCCTTTTAGTAACCACAGAAGAATTCTGTTACTCACACTCACAGGGAAGCAATCAGTCAATTTGATTTGGTGAGTCCTGTTAATCTATCTGAAGTTTGTAACTGGTACCAGCTGTGGGTAACTTTGGCTATTAAAAAGAAGAGAGATTTCTTAACACAGATAGATCATATCACTAACATGGTAGCACTAAGATGGGCTATTTTTTTCCCCCATAAGAGACACAAAAGAAAGGGAAAGAGGTGACATAACACAAATTCAGAGCTAGACCATCATGTTTTCCTCTTTAATACACACAAGAAAGCAATAAGGGTGCCTCTGAAGGCAGACAGATCCCAAAATAAAAGAACAGCCTTTGATTCTTCCGTCAGATCCCGCCTGGGTGTCCCTATTTTTCGGTCAAGGTACATAATAGGATTTTCATGAAGCACACTCCCATTTGTTGTCACCCGGCCCTTCAAGCATGGCTAGATAAGAGAGAGCCGAGCCTTCGCCATAAAGTCTGGGAATGGTTGTCATGGCAACAACTCAGACATGAATTTGGTGGTAGTGGAGAGGGTGCTGAGTCAGTGCTTCTGGGTAAGAGGACCACGAACCACCATGAACGCTCTCTCTCTCCAGGGCTTGTCTGTCAGACAGGGTTCTTGGATGTCACACAGTTTTCACAGTTTATATTCGTGCTGCACTGGCCTACATAACGGATGTTTACAAGTGCACTGACTAAGACACAGACTGCTGCAAAGGCAATTCAGGCTCACTCACCAGTGATGCTCTGAACATAAATGGTGACCTTAATGAAAACACTAATTACTTAAATTAACAAAGTAAATAGCCAGTTCTTCTAGAGCTGCATATTTTCCAACATGTAACACATGGATGGCATACTGTAGTAGTTACAAAATATGCACGTCAGTTTAATTGCTAATTCTACATTAGCCATACTGTAAGTGTCTGTAACTCTGTGTTAACCTGTGGTGACCTGTCCAGGGTGTCACTCCATGACAACTGGGACAAGCTGCAGCCCCCACTGTGACCTGATCTGGATAATTTTTTTTATTTTTTTTTTTAAATGAATGGATGGGCAACCAGCAACATGAAGGGCTGAAAAATTGGGCCAATGTAAGAGTACTAAAAACTGCATTTCATCTAGTGCCCACTCATGGATGATTCCAAAACACAGCCTGTATAAAAAGATGGATGTAGTTTCTTAGTCTGGAACGTGAAGCTAGTGTCAAAGTTATTACCTCGCCCATGATATGTGGAGAACTGTACTAAATAGTGGGTGAAAGCACATTGGCTTGGGCTTCACACAGCTTTTTCAAATCACTAACTAACATGTCGGTGCAGGTCCACAGTGGGTTGTTGTGGGCAGGGCAATCCCACATTTATTCCATGTACGCCCCATATGGGTGTGCTCACACAGGGCCAACAGCAGTTTTGCCCTTGGGGGCCCCTGTATGGGTTTTCTATTGGCAAACCCACCATGGGCCCCCATGTAGGGTTACCCACATGGGGCCCATTGCACTTTTGCCCTTTTGGGCCCCCCAAAAGGGAATTGTGTGGGCAACCCACAGTGGGTTTGCCCACAGAAAACATCACTGATTTCTCCCTGTGGGTTAGACCATGCTGGCCCCACAGTAGTGGAACCCCAAAGGGCAAAAGTGCTGTTGACCCTGTGTAGGGATAGCCATGATACCCTCATGTGGGATAAGTGTGGGTTTGGGAGGAGGAGGAGACATAAATCCCTTGGGGGTTGTGTCAGGACGGGCATCTGGTGTAAAAATCTGCCAAATCAACTACACCCCCCTCCAAAATTACTGGGAAAGCGAGGGCAATCCCTTTTTTTTTTTTTGCTGTAGAATGAAAACATTTGGGTTTGACATCAGAAAAATCAATGAGGATTTGCAACTACTCGTAAATATTAAGTTTTATTCACTTTAATCTATTCTAAGTTTATCTGTTCCAGTACTTTTGCAAGAGAAATGGGTGGGTTCAGACAAAAGGTGCTATCTTCTGAACTGTATATCAGGTCCAGATGTAAATACATGGAAATAAAAGCTGAGATGTTGATCTTTTGTCTGATATTCATTTTTAATGTCAAACACAAATGTTTTCAGTCTACAGCAAAAATAACAGGATTGGCCTCACTGTTCCAAAACCCTTGGAGTGGAGTGTATGTGGTGACCCCTTGTGAATAAAGGGTCTGGTCCACACTCCATACAAATGGGTGGGGGTACCATGGGGTACATGGTAGGCAGCCCACCGTAAGCCTTGGTGCTGCTGTGAAATGTGGGGCACGTCTGGGCACCTCTCTCCTAGTCTCTTAGTGTGGGCAGACCATATCTGGGCCCCGCAATGCAGGGCCCAGATGTGCCCTACATTTTACAGCAGCACTGGGTCCCACAGTGGGCCGCCCACTGTGGGCCATGGTGCCCCCATATGGACCCCATGGGGGGCATGTTTCCTGGGAAACTGGAATCTTCAACTGTGTTTTAGTGTTCTTACTTTTTGGAGCATTTCAAAGCAATCAGCTGACAAATATTATTATTTCCCATGTAATTAATTGTTCTAAAAGACCCCTCCCCAAGGAGTCTGTGCTCTAGTTTTTTTTAAGTGAAATTAGCAGGTTTCTGTGACGGTGCACTGATGCTGTATACAGATCCAGATTGATTGCATCAGCTGATTGCTTAGCACTTAACCATCCTGTTCAAATTCTGAAAAAAAAAAAAGAAGATCGCAACAATCACTGCTGA
>VUQJ01022286.1:38486-54386 GCA_015108635.1 Andinoacara biseriatus | reverse complement strand
TGTTTGTTTGTTGGTTGTGGGGGGGGGGGGGGGGGGGGGTGCAACTTTGGGTCTCTGGACAAATAAATAGATTAAAGATTGGTGGCTGTTCACATTAAAATCCAAGCAAATACAATTATTGCTGATATATTTTTTGGAGGTCTCTGAAGACAAAAATTACATATGTGCAAATAAAAGTAAGCAAACATGGATGTTCATTGTTTTACACTTACATGTCCAACACTGCATTACAACACCCATTACTCTATATTACTGATATCTGTTTAAACTCTTTCACTGGGTTTTATCAAAACTGAGAACATGATTTAACATACTGAAAAAAGAAACAAAGGACAAGAAACCAAAACAGCTTATCCCTAAAAGTCCATCAAACTCAAAGACACTAGGACAACGACAATTTGTTTTCCTGGATGTATTTAAAAATGTACATGCTCACAGAAGCTGAGTAACCCAGTAATGTGAGCTGTAGTATCCTGTAATACCCTGACAAACACTGTAATATTTTAAACTGATGCATCAGCTTAAGAAATATGCAGCTCTTTCTTAAATGCATGCATTCAGGAGTAAAGAGTAGCTACAGAAGGCATGAATTTCAATAGCATCCCAAAAGCAATGAATCTAGATGATTTTAAATATTTACATTTATTAAACAGACTTGAAAGTTCATGATTTATTTTATGGGTGTAACTGAAAAGTACGAGTCAAGTCACTTTAATAAAAGTAGTACACCATGGTACTCCTGAGTTGGACCACATTTGGCCTTCAGAAATGAATAAATTCAACAAGGTGTTGAAAACTTTCTATACTGACATGATAACATCACAGAGTTGCTGCAGATTTGTTGGCTGCACAAATATGATGCAACTCTCCAGTTCCACAAAGGCGGATTGAGATCTGCTGACTGTTGAGGCCGTTTGAGTGCACTGAACACATTGTCAGGTTCAAGAAACCAATTTAAAATGATTTAACACATTTGTCACATTATCCTGCTGGAGGCAGCCATCCGAAGGTATTTTTAACCAGAGAACTCACTGGATATTTTCTCTTTTTCAGACAATTCTCTGTAAACCCTTGTGAGGGAAAATCCCAGCAGATCAGCAATTTCTGAAATACTCCGACCAGCCCATCTGGCACTAACAGCCGTGCCACTCAGAGTCACTTAAATACCTTTCTTCCCCATTCTGATGCTCAGTTTGAACTTGACCATGTCCACACCCCTAAATGCACTGAGTTGGTGTCATTTGATTGGCTGATTAGATATTTGTGTTAACAAGCAGCTAAATAGGTGTACCTAACAAAGTGGCTGGTAAGTGTATTATTACTACTGAGTGTGGTGTCGCTTTTTGGATTTTTCCTTGCACTTTGTTCTCATTATACCTACTCGAATTCAGATATTTTTCCATTTATTGCCTCACTTTCTGTCTCAGCTTCCTCAATATTAAGGTGATGCTTTCTTGAATACACAAGTCAAAGGGGAAAAAAAATGTAATGCCTGGAATTGTAAACATAAATCTGTTTTTACTTTGAAGGCTTTTCTCTTGCCTGTATTTGTTTATATTCTGTTCCAGGATAAAATAATTTATGTGTTTTCTTTTTCTGATCTGACAAGTCTTTGGCTGACATGGTGATTGTTGCTACTCAAAGGCACTGAACGATAGCTGGACTGGAGCCTATCCCCGCTGTCATAGGGCGAGAGGCAGGGTACACCCTGTGCAGGTCACCAGCCTGGTTAACACAGAGAAACAGACAACCATTCACACCTAAGGGCAATTTGGAATCACCAATTATGTGTCTGCGTGGGCTCTCTCTGGGTAGTCCAGTTTCCTCCCACAGTCCAAGGATAATTTATTCTTACATCAAAACAGCGTGTTCATTGCTACATGGCCAAAATTCCAGTCTGTTTTTATCCATCATGACACACAATAAGAGAGAAAACAAACAAATGTCCCTACAACTCCCATTTTCATTCCCAAACCAGTGCCATAGCCAAAAGGCAAACCCTCTGGTCTAAACCCACCCAGAGACAGTCATTTAAAAAAGTTTTATAAATTTTTATACATAGGCTATTTTTTCTCTAGTGGCCCCCACCCAACCTGCAGTGGATCTGTGCTCGACAGTTTGAGAACAAGTGTCCTAAATGTTTTAGGACACTTGTTCTATTTATATTATATTATATTATATTATATTATATTATATTATATTATATTATATTATATTATATTATATTATATTATATTATATTATATTATATTATATTATATTTGATCAATCTTTTTCCAGTCAGTAGGTCATGTGCAAAGGGGCTGCCCAGTTTTCCATGCATGTAAAGATAATGGCACAGCACTGTACCCTGATGTCTCCACATCTGTCCAAATCATCACTAAATGGGATAATTGTTCAGGAGAAATTTTTCTCCTCTGGGAAATCTGCCATTTTCTGCTTAACTAATTTTCAACTTTGGCATCTGCAGACTCCACAGTTTAATATGTTTCATCTTGTTTTTATTTCTTATGCTGCACAGCTCCTGTGGTTTCTGCACAGTCTTGAAAGAAAGAGATTTCTTTATGCATAACCTAGCTGATTATGGATATGTGTCAGGTTCAACATGCTGTTCCCTGGAGATAATAACAGGATGTTGTGCGGCCTTATCCCAACTCTGATTAACACATCCTGCAGAATGGAATTGAATTTTTTCTGTTTCCTTTCTGTCAAATGTCAGTGCTCTCTTTTCACTTAGGAACCTTTTTCTGCTGACTGAAGCGAATAATGGCTTTCTGCTCAGTTAAGATGCTGCTGAAGACTAAACATCACCTAAAGCAGTCAGTGTAGGGAAAAAGTGACAGAAGTTTCACAACAAATACTTTCTTTTATGACACAACTTTGGTAGATTTCTGGTCACCTTCTAAAATACCTAAAAAAAAAACATTTTACCACAGCACAGAGAAGGAGGAGGGGGAAAAGTCCCAGCATTCTGTTGGCCTGCACCAGGACACAACCGACAGGTAATCACCCAGTTCACCTGTACAAGCATAAACGCAGCAACAACATCGGTCATTTATGTAGGTTACATCGTAGCTCCACAGAGACCCAGTGCTGAAGTCTGAATTCGGGGTAAGCTGGAGGAGGAGGCTGGGGAAGAGGAAGGTCTGGACTTCACTGCTCAGACTGCAGCCAGACTGTAATCCTTAATTGGAGGACTTAAGAGAACAACATTAACAGTGACTCAGTGCCCTCTTACTGGCATAAGCTGTAAAGTGGGAAATTAAGTCCTCGTCTCTTGTTAGTTTAGTGAATGCAGAGATGTTCCTCGGCCACAGCTCTAAACATAGACACACCAGTTATCCTCAGAGTTAGCTCTATAAGTTCTGTATCTGCTCTTATTTCTAAGAGCTTGAGAGCAGTTTGGAGGTGCAGTGTCAGTCGGGGACGAGCAACAAATTACTTCCAGACTCTAGCTGTCTGTGACAGTCACATGTCCATTATTTTACTACAGACAGTATAAAAGATGGACTTGACATCAGCTATCAGTTTTGGACTTCACATTTTGGAAGCTTCATCATTAGCATTTTGCCCACCACCAAACCAGGAAGAAGCCAAGTTACCAGGTACCAGCTGGATAAGGTATTAAAAAAAAGACCCCACTCAGAGTCGTTATGAGAGGGAAAACAATCCATCTGGCCAAAACATTGTTTTTTTTTAATCCAGCTGTAAGTATAATTTAGTTAGATGGGAGTCTGTGGTTATTAACTGCCTTTTGAAGCCGTGCTCAGTTGGCCAGTAGAGGAACTGTAGTTTTTGCCAGTTTTTTTTGTCACATTGGCTTTGTTTTTTCAGCTCTGGAAGTTGCATTTGCATTTTACCCAAAGTTAAAAATTTCATATCTCTGTCTGACTGGGAAAAAAAGAAACGCTGAGCACTCAACACTGAAAACATACCCAGAGGCTAATCATGCTGCTGCCGATTTTACTATTGTGTAACACATTGCTCCTATTACAATCTCTTCTAAAAGTACAATTTGGTCGACAGGCACATTAATGGCAGATTTTCTTTTGGGAACAAACACTCCAAATCTTTTGCCCTCATTTCCAATGTGTTTTAAGGACTGAGGTTGTGGCCAAAATAAGGACTTACTCCAATTTGAGTTGCAGCACAGTTTGAAGCATCCTAAGAACTCTGCAGATACAGGCTCCATGCGGGGTGCCACTTCTGTATTATCAAGCACAGAGGCAACATAAATGCTCCTTCCATTATACGTCCTGATGTAGCTGTAGCTGTAACTGTGCCGCCTGCACCCTGATGGGGATCAGAGAAGTAATGCAGCAGAGCCCCTCTGGTTTAAAGCATCGACTGACCTTGAAGTCTTTTAAGGTCAGCCAACAACTTTTCCACTAAAATAGATTCCATACAAAAATATATTTAATTTTTCTTTTTGTTCTTTTCTTTCTTTTCTTTCTTAGGCCTCAGTTCATGCACAGACTGCTCATTTGCCCATGCACTTTACCTTTGTCAGACAAACTTGGCAGAAATTTTTTTTCTCTTACTTTTATGATAGTGACAAAACTGCTCTTTCATGCATAATGTCTTGTAAAACTCCAAACTCTAACTTCGCTTTCAGTAAAACGAACAATAGGGGACTCACTAGGTTTTCTTCTTCATTTTCAGTTAACTTGCAGTGGCAGTTCCAGAGTTTGTCAGGACCCAAGGCAAAAATTCACAAGGGGCTCCTCCAACCAGTGTTCATCAAAGTAATGTTACAAATAATTTGATATTAAAAAATAAAGGAACAGCAGTCCAATGGAAAAAAAAACAGGTAAAACATTACTACAGGACTGTCCAGGGACCTTTTTTGTTCTGTAATATTGGCCAAGACCAATACCAGATCTGACCGGGTCCATGTCTGCAATAGAGTAAAATCAAGGTTTAAGTGAGTTTTGGATTACATCTTACATAGTTGCTGTCATATCAAGCTCCTTGATACATTTAAATTCTTCCACTGCATTGCAGCACTTATAAAGACAGTGAATAAGCTTGCATGCCTTTGACATATTCAACTGTTACTGAGGGTCATGTGCCAACACAATGCAGAACAGCTACCTAAACTCTACTCTGATTATCTCATTAATAGTGTGACATCCTCACTGCATGTGATCCTAGATACTGTGGCTCCTCTGAAAAAGAAATTCTCAAATCAGAGGTGTTTGATTGCCTAGTATAACTTGCAAATGCACAGCTTAAAGCAGATAAGCTGAAGAGTAAATGGCATCTCATTAATTTTGAAGACTTAGCCTGGAAAAAGAGTTTGTTGCTCTATAAAAAAAAAGCCTTCCATAAAGATATGACATAATACTATTCATCATTAATTGAAGAAAAAAAGAACAGCCCCAGGTTTCTTTTCAGCACTGTAGCCAGGCTGACAGAGTCACAGCTCTGTTGAGCTGAGTATTCCTTTCACTTTAACTAGTAATGACTTGATCACTTTCTTCACAAATAAAATTTTTAATCAGTAGAGAAAACATTGTTCATAACCATCTCACATATATATCATCATTTTCAGCTACTTTCAATACTATTGATATTTATTCAGCCTCTTTCTCTCCGATTGATCTTTCAGAGTTAACTTCAGTAGTCACCTCCTCCGAGCTGCATGTCTATTAGACCCCATTCTTACAAGACTGCTCAGGGAAGTCCTTCCATTAATTAATGCTTCAGTCTTAAATATGCTCAGTCTGACTCTTAATGAGCTACATACCACAGGCCTTTAAGGTGGCAGTAATTAAACTATTGCTTAAAAAGTCATCACTTGACCCAGCTGTCTTAGTTAATTATAGGCCAATCTCCAGCTTTCCTTTTCTCTCAAATTCTTTGAATAGCAGTTGTAAAACAGCTAATTGATCATCTGCAGAGGACTCATTTATTTGATGACTTTCAGTCAGGTTTTAGGATTCATCACCAAGTGCTTGCTCATAGGGGGTCGTTTGCTGGAGTTTTCTCTATATTATTGTGGGGTCTTTACCCTACAATATAAAGTGCCTTGAGGCAACTGTTGTTGTGAGGTGCTATATAAATAAAATTTAATTGACTTGAAAAATTAAATAATCAAATTTATGCTGCAACACTCGGGTTTAAAATGTGTTTTCTTTTAAACTTAGCATAAATTTATTTATCAACTTGTGTGTGTTTGTTAATCCCCAATGTCCATCAGTCAATTACAGCTGGCATTCACTTTCATTATTAGCAGAAAGCTTTTTGCTATCAACGTCAGCACATGCAGGGACATTAAATATTGATATATCCGTCACATCTTCTAAACGGGCAAATTGTTGTTCTCCTCAACACTAAACTCCAACATTTGAATGAAACTCTTTAAGAACTGTTCTGTTTTGTGAACATGACTTTCTTGAGGCAGCAATGGAACTACAAAGACCACATGGATGAATGTGAACAGAAGCTTCCTTCTGTGTCTGTGGATTGGAAATTCAGATCCACAAATATTGCCTCAAGCCAGAAAGAAAACAAATGTCACAGGTTGAGTTAAGCTTCAGCTGAACACACGGATCTGTTGTGATACACTGTTCTGGTTGTAATGCAAACCAGTCAGTACCGACCCTGATTATAAAAGATTTTTTTTCACAACCCATTCCAGCTGCAGAGAGTGATTTGCAATTTGAATATATGAAGGAAAAAAAACTCCGTAAATGCCTTGATAAGGTTTGCACAAGCTATATAACCATATGTTACCATTCCCATACTCACAACATGAAGGCACGTCTAAGCCTCTTCATACTAGTATGATTTCATGGTCTAATTTCATAAATCCAGTCACCACAAACTTCCACTCTTTTACAGGCTCTAACAGATGGTTGGACTTCTCTAGTAACAACACTGCATGCCACAGGAACATTCCATTGGATTTCAGGTGATTGGGAAAATGAGGACGCAGAGAATGTGGGCCAGTACATTATAAAAAATAAGTCTTTGGCATAAAAATGAAATCTGTGACTTGCATTCAATATATTGAATTAGACCAGTAAAAACTCAGAATGTACCCCATGTGGCAGAACTGCATTTGGACTGTGCATGTAGGGTTCAGTCAGAGGCATTTGTAGTGTCAGCAGACTAAAAACAATGGCTTGCCATTTCAGCAAATCTACCATCATTGCTGTGCATCATTTTTTAAATTGTATTTTTGAGATTATCACCTGAGACAGCTGTAAATCTGTCGTGGCAAAAGATTTGTTTGGATAACTAGTTTTAATTTCAGTAAGGAATTCATTTTCTTTGAGGCAGAAAAACTAGCAAACGCAGCACTTTTACGTGCACTTCATGGTTCTGATGAGGTTCTGGCAGATATTTCTCCAAATGTCGATACAGCAAGTGTGCCAGGTGCACATGTGAAAGAAAAGTAAACTGCACGCTTGTTTTGTAGTTTATTCCAGCTGTTTCTTTTTTATCTTCTTTTTATTGTATTGATTTTAGTTCGTAAATCTCTTTTTAGCTCATGTAGCAGAAGAACCAATGAGCTCATAACATGGTGAGGTGTCCGTCCTTTGTCCATCCATCCAAAAACAGCTTCTCCTCGTAGAGTATTGGTCAGATTTTAGTAAAACTTGAAACATTGATCACCTATTGGGCATTTACCCAAATTGTGCTCAAGGTCACATTTGTCGTTCTCAGTGGATCTCATTAGTTCGTGCAGTACAACCAATCAGTGACAAGAAAACCTAAGACTTTCTTTCTGTACTTCACACAATCCAATTTACCTGCAAATTGTGATGGATGATGAGCCAGATGAGCTCCTCATGGCTGACTGAAGTTCCATGCCAGTGGAACCGGGCCACTAGTGTTTATTGATGACGTGAGTGCTGATGGAAACAGCAGGGTGAACTACAGGGTGTACTAGGCTATACGCTGCTCAGCTGCAAAATTGATCACACTGAGCTTCACAGTGCAATGGATAATGACCCCAAAAATACTGCAAAAGCAACCCGAGAGTTTCTTAAGGTGAGGAAATGGGATGTTCTTCAACTGACAGGTCAGTCACCTGATCTCAACCCAACAGAGCATGCTTTTTATTCTTAAATACAGAACTGAATGCAGAAAGAACCACAAACAAGCAGAAGCTGAAAGTGAATGCAGTAAATGTTTGGCAAATCATCTCAAGCTGACACTGGCTACAAGGTTTTTTCATCCAAATATTAAAAATAGTCTTTATATTTAAATTCATGTTGGTTGCCCCATTAATGTTGAACCTCTGGAAATAGGGAACTGTATAAAAACGGCAGTAATTTTTTAACCGTTCAAGCTAAATTGTTGTAAAGCTCCTTGAATTAAAGCTGAAATTCCACACTTCAAAACAACAAACATGGTCTTTGTCCCAAACAATTTGGACAAATTAAGACAAAGTAAGAGAAGCAGGTTGAAGTTAAGATTGTGATGGTTTTGACATGTGGAGATATTGCACAAAAGATGTTGAAGATTGTGCTGAGAGGCGGGAGGTAAAGAGGACGACCACAGAAGATTCATGGACATAGTGAAGGAGGACATGCAGAGAGTAGGATGCTAGGGATCGGAAGAGATGAAGGCTGCTGATCACTATAGGATGACCCCTGAAGAGAATGACAGAAATCCATCTATCTGTAATCAAGGTTTTATTTGTTGAAGAAAAAACTAAAGATTTATTAATCATAATTCTTGTCTCAGAATATTGGTTTCTCTTTATTTTGTCATGAAACAACTGATATTTTTCTTTAGAGTTTGCATCAATGAAATTAACACTGCCAAGGTTTTCTTAATCAGCTTGTCATGGAGGTCATCAGAGGTCTTCTTAAAGGAAAACACATGCAAATATACCTTTAAATTGAAAGATACAGTGGCTAAAAAAGGTTCACATGATGGGGTAGATATGAACTAATTAATGCTTTCTGTTCTCTTCACAGTACAGTAGGTGCATCTGCCAAACTCCGAGCTTCCCTTGGTCATAGTTGGCAGTTACAGGTCTTTGTGCTGACAGTGACAGCTTAAGGCAGAAGGGATGAGGCTTGATTAAGGACTAATGAGACACCTGCCACGCCAAGCTAAAGAGTGGGGTTAACAGCTCTGCTCATCGAATCCTTAAAAATAATTATCCAGCATGAGACCATTTAGATTTGTCACTCCTGTGGGATCTACTTCACACACTTACAGGTCATGTATTTATGTGCTTTAGCTTTCAGTAAAATCCCCTTCATCCTCCTCCTTTACATATTGTAAAAAAATTAATTCTTTGCTTTCTTCACCTTTTGGGGGCTGAATTTTACAAAAAGGGGAAACCCCAAGAGTTGAGCAATGAAGCCAACATAGAAGTGCCAAAACCTGAATAATAGCCACTTGAAGCTGGCTCTAAAAGTGAGTAAGTCCCTATAGACTCCCATGTTAAAATTAAAATCTTTACCACATTATTTGCCAGGACTCCCTTGTAAAAGATATTTTAAATCTCAATGGGAGTTTTCCGGTAAAATAAAGTTTTCAAAAAAAAAGAAATAGCATTACTGCGAGCATGTTAACAAG
Organism: Andinoacara biseriatus; assembly: GCA_015108635.1. Taxonomy (NCBI): domain Eukaryota; kingdom Metazoa; phylum Chordata; class Actinopteri; order Cichliformes; family Cichlidae; genus Andinoacara; species Andinoacara biseriatus. The sequence continues at coordinate 44,840 of VUQJ01022286.1, read as the reverse complement.
AGCTTTGGCCTCTGTGGATAGTTTTTCCCTTCATCACAGCTCTGTGCAGCCTTTGGGAGCATTTTTAACACATTATCTGACAGATATTATTTTTACAATTCACAATTCAATATTATTTTTAGATCAAACTGAGAGCATCATAATTTGTCATGATTATTCATTGATTTTGACAAAGGGCAGCCCTGACGGAGTCCAACACCCACAGGAAACGAGTCCGAAAACCGCATTGTTCCTCCTGGATCCAAGGTTCGACTAACGGGCGGACCCTCCTTTCCAGCACCCTGACACAGACCTTACTGAGGAGTGAGGCTGAGGAGTGTGATCCCCCGAAAGTTGGAGCACAGCCTCCGGTCTCCCTTCTTAAAGATGGGGACCACCACCCCGGTCTGCCAATGTTGCAGAGGCATGTCAACCAAGACAGCCCTACAACATCCAGAGCCTTCAGGAACTCAGGGCGAATCTCGTCCACCCCAGAGACCCTGCCACCAAGGAGTTGTTTAACCACCTCAGTGACTTCACCCCCCGTGATGGGCAAGTCATCTCCTTCATCCCCAGACTCTGCTTCCACTACAGAAGGCGTGTCAGTGAGATTAAGGAGGTCCTCGAAGTATTCCTTCCACCGTCCGACTATAGCCTCAGTTGAAGTCAGCAGCGCGCCACCCGCACTATAAACTGTGTGTGTGGAGCACTGCTTTGACAAAAATGTTTTATTGCACTCACGTAAACATAGCACTGCTTTCACATATATGTTGTGCCTCATTCCTACTAATGTACAGACCTTTGCATCAAAATAAAATTCACATAAACTCAGCAAGTCTCTTAGGAGAAAAAATATATAAATACAAAATATAAATAACAAACAACAAAAATAACAACACAAAATTAAATCAATAGGGCACTGCTCTCACTGTGCTACAGTCCTGTTAATTAAAACATCTTTACAGACAAATAGGGTGTTTATTTATCTGACCGAAGTGCATTTCCTAAAAAACAAACTATAAATTCATTGTAGCTGCATGATGGACATGAATAAAATTTTAAGAAAGGTACTGTGAGATCCTTTTACATTTCCTCTGCAGTGTTTTGCATTCAGCACAGGTCTTGCAGGGGTAACAACACTTTTGTCCAGCGGCACAGTACGACCCGGCCCACAGGACGTCCACCGAGCCCTCCATAACCACCGCCCTCATCACCCCGAACAGAGCAAAGGGCACCCAGAGAGCCAGGCACAGGGGCAAAGCACCAGGCCTGGAGGGCGCCACATGGGCACGCACAGTGCAGGGGAGGGGGAGGGGGGCAGATAAAGGGAAGGGGCCCCGGTAATCCTATTCCAGACAGGTAAACTGTTACCTTCATTTATTTTTGAGTGGAATAATGTTTTTTCTCCTGTTCCACAGATCTCAGAACTGCTGCAAGAGTAGCAGACAGGTCAACTCAGTAAGAAATAGCTGAAACTCATTATATTTAAAGCTGGTATACTACAACAGGCATGACGTGGAGGTTGTTTCAGTCTAAAGAAACTTGATTGGTTGCAGTTTCCTAGATATTTTCCAGCCTCAGTGTGAAACTGAGCTGATGTGCAGCAGGTCTTTCTTTTCTCTTCAGGGCTGTTTGGTTTGATAACAGCCGCAGAACATTAGATTTATTTTAGGTGAGACACCTGCTGATACAGTGACTGTAACACACACAAACAGACGAGCCAGTCTGAGTGTGCTGATGTATTGTGCAGTAGGAAACTTCAGACTGCTCCCCACAGGGCTGCATCAAGTCTGTGCAGAGATAAAATGTTTCTTATTTGAACTACCTGCTTCCTACGTATACATCTTCAGTCTCATTATCTTTTGAGATTCTGTACTCTGTACTCAGTTCATTGTGGCGCCAATCTTTGAGAGTCTCCATGGGCCTCGTGAAGCTGGGAACAGAGCTAAATCAAAGCTTTGAGTCATATTTTCCTCTGCTGCCTCAATAATTCTGCATTCAAAAGGAGGGGGAAAAAAACCCTAAAAACCTATATCAAATACATGGGAAACTCATTAAAATTACCGGTAATGACAAGCTCAAAATAACAAAGCTTTATTTTTATGGTTTCAAAGGTTCCGATTGTCAAGAAAACTGCACAAAATTTCTACCAGGATTCTCACAGATTCTTACAAATTTTCCACTCAAACATGTCAGTGAGACAACATAAGTTGTGAACAGACCAAAACTTTGTCCAAATTATGGATAGAAACATAAAAAGTCAGTGACGTGAAGCATAATATAAAAAGAATCGTCTTTTTGTTTTTGTGAGTGAAAGCAAGAGTACTTGTAGGCAGCAAACTTTCGTTCTTCAAAATGACCAAATGAAAAAAAAATATGGTAGAAGAGCAAAAGGGTGACTAGTGTTGTGTGAAGTTGGCTTAATACAGTTTTCCTGGTACAACCTCATCTACTGCAGTCCAGTGTGTTTGACTAACAGCTGCTTGGGGTTTGATAACTGAACTATGTATAACCAGAATGGTCATTCTGCCCATGTGAAACTCTGATGCTTTGGCATTAAAGCTGACAAACAGCAGCATTCAAACATGGATCTTAGAGCTAAAACAAGCTAATGTACTATAGGCTGATATATAAGAGTTTAGTGTGTGTCAAGGGTCCCTTTGCAGCATGCTGACGTGATACAGACAGTACAGGAGAGTGAATATATTTTTAGGTAATGTACTGAGGTCAGAAGTTTACATGCACTCATCATGGTCGTGGGCTTTTAATTATTTCTTTGAACTGGAATGATTGTACAGCATATGTCTTTAATGATTTTTAAAAACAAGAATTGGGTGCACAAGTTAGAATATATTTTGGATTTTTTCTAAAAAATTATACATACAGGTTAACGGTGGCGTGGTAGTTCACAGCAAGAAAGTCCTAGGTTCGATTCCCCCTTGGCCAGGGTCTTTCTGTGTGGAGTTTACATGTTCTCCCTGTGTGTGGGTTTTCTCCGGGTACTCCGGTTTCCTCCCACAGTCCAAAGACATGTAGTTACTGGGGTTAGGTTAACTGGTAATTCTGAATTGCCCATAGGTGTGAATGGTTGGCTGTCTCTCTGTGTTGGCCCTGCTACAGGCCAGCAACCTGAACAGGGTGTACCCTGCCTCTTGCCCTATGTCAGCTGGGATAGGTTTGGAATAACCAATTATGTCCAAGTTTCAACTAGCTGTTGATTTGAGATAAAGTTGAAGAAGAATGTGGGGGTTTTCTCCAGGTACTCTGGTTTCCTCCCACAGTCCAAAGACATGCAGTTACTGGGATTGGGTAATTGGTGATTCTAAATTGCCGTTACATCCATTTTGTACAACGTACCAGTACCACTGGCAGCAAAACAGCCCCAGATGCATGATGCTCCCACCACCATGCTTGAAATATGGTGCATTGTTCTTATGTTTGGAAAGCCTCACCTTTACTCCTCCAAATGCTGTCATTATGTCATTATGGCCAGATAGCTCAATCTTTGTCTTGTCTGACCATAAAACACATTTGGTTTGTCCATAAGAGCATCTGCAAATTTCAGTCAAATGTCGCTGATTTTGGAGCCTCAGGCTTCTTTTTTTCTCTGCACCCTCTCAATCAATGGCAATGTGAGAGTCTCTTCATTGTGGAGAGTGGCACTGGTATTCCAGCAGCTCCCAGTTCATGGCAGCCTTGATCTTTGGTGGATCCTGGGTTGTCCCTAAACATCCTAACCAATTTCCTCTCATGTGAGGCTGACAATTTTGGTCTTCTTCCAGATCTTGGCACAATCGTGAAACATTCAATTACAGTTATTTGAACTGATGATCGTGGAAACTACAATTGTTTAGAAATAGCTCTATGAGACCTTTTCAACTTGTGTAAATCTATAATTCTCCTTTTTAGATCTTCACTGTGCTCCTTGGACTTTCCCATTGCTCTGAGTATTGTCTATCCAATGAGTGCTGTCAAACAGATCCTATTTATGCTGGCAAAGCACCCACTTCTTTATGCAAAAAGTACTAAGCTATCAAGTTTCATGAAAGTTGTCAGAGAGGTTAACGTATACAGTATAAAAGATGGACATGGCTACTGGTCTGTCAAATTCTATTACCCTTTTGGCTGCAAAAAATGGATGTGATGAGGAAAGATGGGTCTGATTGTGAAATCTCATGCTCATTGGCTTGAACTGTGATAGATAATTCGTTAACTAATGAGCATGTGGTTTCATACCACAGATAATTCTCCATTTTTACCTTAATTTCTCCAACCCAAAAGCCAAATTTTATACTGTCTGTGGGATTCACTCAGAGCTCTTCAAATTATAGGTTGTTTATTATGAGAACAGTGGTAGCTAAAGGTAAAGGTTTGACTTTTCATGCAGGTATTACTTACAGCACCAATTCACAAAAGTTTGCCTCAAGCTTTATTAGTGCAAAGTGGAGACCCCAGCAATCCAATCTCTTTTGCGCAAGTGCTCGATGATGGTAAAGAGGAAGAACTTTTATAACAGAAAAAGATGTGGTTGGTTAAGGGGAAACAGGAGAGAAAAAGAAAAGCACAGAGAGACCAGGACAAAGTATTCCAGACTTTGGCTTCAAGTTTTAATGTAACAAGCCAGAGGTCTGACCCTCAGGCTCCTGTCAAGTGTACATACACTAGAAAATGTAATTGCAGCACAGCTCACAATTAATCCCACGAGTCTGCTACATGTACTGGGTTCATGGCATGACATTGGTCTTTAATTTTTTTGAAAGAGTACCTGTAGACATGTTTAAGTTTTACTGAAGTGTTCACCTAGAAGCTTATTTCCAACCCATCTGACTGCTCCACTTTCTTCACTCTCCAGCTTTTCAGTGAGGGCATCCACCGTTTTCACAGATCTCAGTAGCTAAAGCTTAAGTGCTACTTCAGCACTTCCCTTTAGTAGCTTTGCATCCATTAGAAAAAATAATGCTAAGAGCCATGTAGATGTAAAAATATTTGAGTGCAGCTCAACATCATTCTGCAGGTGAAAATGAATTTACTGTAGGAAAGTGCTGTCTCATCACAGACAACATCCATGACCAGCTTGGCAGAGGTGACTTCTGACATCCCACAGGTCTCATGTTAACGCCAAGCCTTGATTATAAATGAAGCTCAACTTGCAAGTTTGAGTTTATTACAGATTAAAAGTGAAAAAAACAACAACATAAAATGAGTTGCAATTAATCAGGATTATCCTTTAAGCTATGAGAAGACATCTGGTCAAATTATTTAACACATTATGAATAAAAGATTAAACACTGTGATAAGCATGGCAGGACACCTCCAGTGAACAAACGCTGTTGTGGGCGCCACAGACGTGGTCGGGTCTGGTTTTTGGTGGCAGTGGTGAGAAATTCTCTGGGCTTCATTTCTGCAGCAGTCCTTAAAGAGGCCGGAGGAGGAGAACTGAAGTCAGTAAGTCTTCTTCCAGGAACGGATGTACAGCTGGATTGGGAGAAGGGGGTTTCTATTCTGCAGACTCTTGTGGAAAACATTAAAATCTGCCCTCCTCACTCTGTGAAGATAGTCCTCCAACACCACCTGAAGCACACAGCAGCACAGGAGAGTTTGGTTTAGGGTGCAACAGGTTTGACCTCACAAGCTCCAGAGTGACCACTGACTTATCCTCCTACGGGCATCTTTCATACGGATATGATTCAGACTTCACAACATGGGGCAGATGTTGGTAACAGTTTAAGGCAATTGAAGACATTTAAAACGGCATTTGCTTTACTAACACTCCAGGGCAGTAGGAATAAGCTTTGAATGCATACAACACTGGCAGTCTCTGTTTCTCCAGCTACTGTGACTCACTGAGCAAAAAGGAGGTGAGTCAGAAGCTTGAAACCAGGCAACGCTTGACTGGGGCCACAAATGTACACTGCTGAGTTTTACAAATGTTATTTTTAAATGGTTTTTATATTTGGGTAAAGGGGACATATTTTTAGTTTGACTTCAGCAGAAAGACAGGAAGTGTCACCAAAGGACTCTGCAGAACTATATTATAATACTGCTATTTTATTTTGTGATCAAGGCCATAAAGAACTTTGAATTCATATAGCGATTTCCTTGAAGCTGTGATATTTGTCCTCAGCTCTAGAGATGCCACCTCATCAGTGAGGTTTAAATAAACTATTCATGTGTTAAAATAAAAGACAAGTTTGCCTCAGAGGCAAGTTTGCGTGTTTCGTGTTCGTCAGGCGTCACTGGCATCACTATGCTTTCCCCCTGCTGTTTCACATGACTCTCATCCAAGCCGGAGATTCCTCTGAATCAATCGGTCAGCGCGGTTAGAGAACGCGAGTGTCCGTGTCGGCTTTCTTGTGCGGGCAAGAACACCAAGCT
>VUQJ01022286.1:15515-32375 GCA_015108635.1 Andinoacara biseriatus | reverse complement strand
GGGGATTCGGGGGGGGGGGGGGGGGCTTAGATCAGTTCTAGAGGCTCAACATGGGGAAAAATGAATCACAGCTTTCTGTTGAGAGCTCCAGTAGATCCAGTAGTAGTGATCAGCTGACCTGGGCTGCTGAAGCTAAGGTTTACTGCTTCATCAAGATGTATCCCAATTTTTCACAAGCTCTCTCTTCTGACTTCCATCCCCTATACTGACAGTATACTGTCTATTCTGTCTTTATATTAGACAGTATACTGCCGTTATAAAGGCTGACTTAAGTGAATTCATCTCTGCTACACTTGATGTAATCAAACTCTGACCAGGAACACAGACACTGTGCACCAGTCCAGCACAGAGCTTTACTGTAAATTCACCACAGTATGACAAACTTACCTGTTTATCCTGCACTAAACTGCTGAGTATTTTCATGCAAAGGGGGTATATGGTGCTGCACTGAAAGTCTTGCAATTGTTTGGTTCGTAGCAGATTGCTGTGGTTGCCTGTAGTCTGCATGGAAGATGCCAAATTGTGTGCCAACTGACAACTACTCACTGAGTGGTACTGAAACTGTGAAAAGTGGAGACTGTTCGCCTTCAAACCACTGCAGCCGTTCGATTTGAGTGTTGGAGTCTTCCATGCAAACTATGGGCAACCTGGCAAAGCAATCATAAGGACACTTGGTGCAGAACCCTCTTTGGTTGGTGAGTAGTTGCTGGAAGTTGCCATGTGAAATCTGTCACAGTCAGGAAATACACTTTTTTTTTTTCTAGTGACCAGAGGTTGCCAGAGGGTCACGGACCACCTTCTCGGCCTATGTAACTAAGGCTTTAAGAAATTTGGCCTTTTGTTTTTGTTAGAAAAATGAAACAATGAGTGAAAAGGAAAAAGCGGAAGCAAATGGATGGATGGATGGGTATTTGTAAGCAGTTTTTGATATTTACAATAAAGTCTGAGCTTTAAGATAAGAACTACAGCAAAAAGAAGAGTGGATGATTAGTAATATTAAAATTTTCTTGTTCAGGTTTAGAGGTCTTCCCGTATGGCACGATATTCTCAAATGAGCCACAACTAGCCCTCAAACTCCCACTCAAACTTCAAAAACCACACAAGGGTGCTTACTCATCTAATGTGCTCTTTTGCTCTCATTCCTTGCCTCTCGAGAGAAAATGAAAAAATGTAATTTGCTATACACTTTGTTGTTCATACACCTTCAGCCTTGTGGCACTTGTTTCACATGGGATATGGTGCTGAGTGTTGAGCTAATTATTCTCAAAGCTTTTCTTTGATGTATTGTGCCTTACTTTGGACAAAAGTCTGCACCAGCTGAGTATATGCTGAAGGATTTTTGGGATTTACAATTCACAAGTTTCATTAACTGGTGACTCATGTATAAAAGCAGCAATTTAAAGAACCTGTTCTTGCAATGTCCAACCCATTTGCATGTGCACTCACTGTGGCTCTTATTGTGGAAGTGCAGTACATACGTGTTGCAGGTGTACATGAGCCTGACTGGCGATGTCATAAACCACATCCCGAATATTCTGCTCCCGACTGCCACGGATGAAATCCTCCTGAGAAGCTCCATGCTGGAGAGACACACAATAGCAATGTTTTTGTATTGAGTTCACAGCTGTGGCTTTAATTTAACAATAAAAACTATCTCTGCAGTTCAGCTGTATCCATTTTAGCTCCACTTCCCACATGAGCTGAGTCTTCTCTTTATTCTGTTGGAAAAAAAAAAAAAGTTTGAAAGCACCAAGCTGGCTCCTGGAGCACCGGCAATGAAGTGTGACATTGTGCTGTGAGGGGACGCCACCCCCACACTGCAGCAAAACTCAGGGTAGGGCTTCAGTTTTTGACTCTGGTCATCTTTAACAAACTAATAATCCTCAATTTAATTTGGTTAGTAAAGATGCAGGATACATATTCATGTTCATGGAGTCATTTTTGGTTACAGTTTGTTAAATCCTTCCAAAGTTCTCTAATTATTTAGCAACAATTTTTAGCTCACAAGAACAATGTCACACACATAATATGTGATTTACAAAGAAGGCTTAAATAGTTTTATAATAAAATTAAAGATTACTTTTTTTTGGCCACAGTGGCTTTATTGGCAGTTTAATAACCAACAAAATAATCATTTACCGTGTCAAAATCAGAATCAGCTTTATTCACCAAGTACGTTTTCACACACAAGGAATTTGTTTTCGGCTGTTGTTAGCTCGCTACAGTTTACAAACACAATATGCAGACAGACTATGTAGACAATGTACACGTTCACTCAACAGAATTTTGCATATGTACAAAAATATAAATATAGTCCAAGGTAAATAGTTGAGTAAGGTTAGGTGCAGCTGCAGTATTATACAGCTTATATAAAGTGCAGTGTGGCAAGTAAACAACAGTTCAGTTTTAGTTATTAATAAGTTTGATGGCAATTGGAAAGAAACTTTTACAGTGTCTGTTTGATTTTGTGTTCAGGGCTCTGTAGCGCCTGCCAGAGGTTAAAGAGTTCATGTCCAGGGTGTGAGGAGTCTGTGATAATTCTTTCACCTGGTTTCTGGTCCTTGTTGTGTATAAGTCCTGGAGGGTGGGCAAAGGAGCGCCTATGATTTTTGCTGCTCTATCCACCAACCACTGTAATCTACATGTGTCCCGTTTTGTGTCTGAACCGAACCACACAGTGATGGATGTGCACAGGACAGATTCAATGACTGCAGTGTAGAACTGTTTCAGCTCCTGTGGCAGACCGCGTTTCCTCAGTTGCCACAGAAAGTACATCCTTTGCTGGGCCTTTTTGAAGATGAGAAAATGTAAGCAGCAAATCCTTTGCAACGTATCATAAAGTGGTAAGTAAACACTTCCATTCCAGTGTTTTGTGGTCTTGACTGCATTAAATTAGATTTAAAGATTTTTTTTTAATGTCACGAGCAAGTTAATTTAATGCAATTTAATGCCCCATTCTGCAACAGGCAGCTAGTGAAAAAATAAATGATGTATATATGCAGAAATGTATATCACAAAATCAATTCAATCCCCAGCTTAATTCCCCTCTTTTTTTTTTCATAAGATCAATTAACACAACCTGGATCCAGATAATCACAAACTAACAAAAGGGAGTTAGTTAATAATTTTTTATATTACTGAATTCCAGAAAACGTATTCAAGAATTTAACACCTATTTAAGAGGCTAAATTGTGTGCTTTTTCCAGACCTGCAAACACGTCACTTTTTTAATAAGTTATTTCAACTTATGTGTATTTCCACTTGTGTGTCTGAATATGTGGCCACATAATGGTGTGATCACAAATCCAGGCCACTAACAAGAAGCGAGAAATCAATGGCTGGTGTCTATCATTGACATCCTGCAGTTTGCACGGATCATTACAGCAGCAAAAGCTCTTCTATTTATTTCACATAAACTGGAAGCATTGATTCTCCTGCGCCATGAGCGGTTTTCCTCCAGCAGAACAAAAGAATATATAAAATCTCACATGTGCAGGCTGCCAGACTATTCACAGGTATGTTATACTTAAAAGGAACAAAAACTGATAAACTGTAAAATATAATTGAGAAAAATTGTTACCTCTAAACAGGGTTACATTACCAAAGACTAATCCTTTTTATCTGTAACATCTTTATATCATTGCTCTGTGATTATCTATAGAATATCTCATGACTAACGTTTGGTTGATAACAATAATTCCTTTTGTACGTGACAACATTTCCTTGGGGTTCAAGGGTTGTTAAATTCAAAACCTAAACTTGAATAAAACTTGAGAAAGTGCTAAAGGAGCTTTTGAGAGAAACACAAAACAACAGTCAGTGTCTCTGTAAGCATAATTGGCAACTGTTCGAGAAGTCTGATACCTACTGGGACTTTGTAGAGAACAAAACAAACTGAAAGTTCTGCTGTGTACCAAAATAACATCGAAATATGTCACAATAATTCAAAATAACACGAAGAAAGGCCTGGATAAAAATGTATTCAGTGCATGAAAAGCTTCAAAAACTGGAAGATTTTTCAGATTTACCAATCGATTGCCTTCAGACCACATGTCACCTTTGGTATTGTGTGTGCGACATTTTCAGCTTCTCACACAATATACAATTTTGCTGAGTCAGGTCCAAATTGTTGACCTTTTACACACACCACCTCAAATAATACAATTAAGATGTAACTTAAGCGTAGCGTACTACATATGTTCTCTAGGAACATGTGCAAATTCAAAGCCTGAAATCCTGTCTGAAACTTTCATCTGGCTATGAGAGTTTTTTTACAGTCAACAGTTTTACCTTTGAGTTAGAAAGAAAATAGCTATATATTCTAAACAATTTCTGCAGTGTTTACATTCACTGACCACTTCATTACGCACGCCTTGTTTGTACCCGGTTGGAGCTCCATTCGCTTTCAGAACTGCCTTAATTCTTCACGGCACAGATCACCACAGTGCTGGAAACATTCCCCAGAGATTTTGCTCCATTCATCCATGATGGATTCACATCCATGATGTGAATCTCCTGTTCCTAAAGGTGCTTTTATAGGCTTGAGAACTGGTGGCTATAGAGGCTGTTTGGCTACAATTAGCTCATTGTCATGTTCACGAAACAGTTTGAGATGATTTGAGCTTTGTCACATGTCACGTGATTATTCTGCTGGAAGGCAGATGGGTACACTGTGGTTATAAAAGGGTGGACATGGTAATCAACAATACTTAGATAGATTGTGGCTGAACAGCTCAAATTGGCACAAAATATGCCAAGAAAATATCTGCCATGCCATTACACCACCAGCAGTAGCCTGAACCATTGCAGGGCAGACCCAGGACACGCTTGAGAGATTATATATATGGTCCCCTGGAAAAGCTGGAGGAGGTGGATGGGGAGAGGGAGATCTGGCTTTCTCTGCTTCCCACCAAGACCTGACCAGAGATAAGTGGAGGATAGAAGGAAGGCAGGAAGGAAGGCAGGAGGGAGTGAAGGAAGGAACGAAGGAAGGAAGGGTATTTTTAGTTAGCCATATTTATGATTTTTTCCAGGATTGCTTTAAAATATTTGAGCAGCAGGAATCATAATTTCAGCAAATGGATCTCAGCTCTGATCCATCCTATACATTCCCTTTACAACGCAGACCAGCAGAAAATGGTGACTAAACTGAGACTCTCGGGTAAAGGTCTGACCTTATCTTTCTTTAATAAGGGACAAAAATAACAGGCCAGTTGGGGGGTGGGGGGTGGAGGGGGGAGATTCAGCTCTTGCTGGAAAATAAATGCGGAAAAAAAAAAGAAAGAAAGAGCAAGGCAATAATGAAAGTGACGTTGAATATGAGCTATTTTTTCCAGGAAAGAAGATGAGGGTTTCCTGACCATCCAATTACCTCTAACCAGACTACCTGCAGTATCTGCCTGTTATCAAGTATTAATTTCTACTTTTTTCTAAGCCATTTTCAAAGTTCAAACATCAATGAAACACAAATTGTGTACCCACACTGCCAGGCTGTTACACTGTGTGAATGAGTAACGTCAGTCAGCTGATAAAATCCAGACAAAACCAATTTGTTACCATCTTTGGATTTGTTATTTTGCACTAACAATATAATATTTATGAATGCAATGTTACAAGTTTAACAGAGACAGAGAAATATTGAACAGAGCGATGAATGACTGTAAGCAGCCAACAAAAGCTGAGCTGCAGCTTGTAGTTCAAGTGTTGTTTATGGGGACAAATGGAAAAAGAACACAAAAGGTGATAGTATCGCCACTGCCAGCATAACTTGAATCAATATTTCATGCGCCTCATTTAACAATAGGATGGGACAATCCATTGCGTTAAAGCTGCTGTCTTTCTGAAAATCCCGTGCTAATATCAAAAAATGACACTGGCTTATCCTGATAGAATCGTAGCCTTATTCAGAAGACTGTTAGCAGTATAATGTCAGACTTTTGAGGTAATTTTTAGTGGACTGTGTAGCCACAATGACTCAAGTCCTCTGCAGTGAGTTGAGGAAGGCCCCTATATAATATATAATATATATATATATATATAATCAGCCTCTCCCCTTTTTAAATTACTTCCAATTCCATTAGTACAAAACTTAATTTATTAACACATCCACACGTCACATTAAAATAGATTTTTTAAATTAACAAAACATTAATGATTAGTGCATCCATTAACTTAAGTTTTTGCTGCCCTTTATGAACAATAGGCTTTCTATGCACTGTACCAGCAGTAGTGACAGTGTTTACTGCAACGAGTGACGCTGCTGATTGAAATTCAACAAAACCTGCAACAAAATCTACTTTAACAGGTGTTAGTGCACACAGCAACAAAGAATATGTTTAATTTTTTTAAATGAAACTAAATACCCTGTAATATCATGCAACAAGTGAGTGGGTTTCCATGAAAAATGAAAGATTTTGATGTGCATCATTTCCTGTCAGTGTGTGACAGAACTGAATGGAGCTTACGGTGAAATAAAGCACAGGATGTCAGAGAAGAGATTCACTGTTCACGCTGCAGATTTAGTCTAATAATCCTGCAGTTAAATTGTTCTTTTATAGGCTCAAACAATTCAGCCTTTTACAGTTCGATGCACATGAGTATTTTTCTTATGTACTTGACTAGAGAGCTTTCACAATGACATATAGATAAGACCCATCAGATTTCAATTTTTGGGGCGATTAAGAATCTTGTTACAGGTGTTGTGACATGCAGACTAGGGCTGCAACTAACGATTAGTTTAGTAATCGATTAATTTATCGATTATTCTGACGATTAATCAGATTTAGAAAAAACTGGCACATTCTGGAGATTTTTCATTAAACCACTTAAGCCTTTTTTAATACGATATAATAAATACATTAAAATATGCAAATAAACAAATAATTGAATTAATTTAAATAAGAAAATATACATTGCCTAAAATGCAATAACATAGCATTCTCGCAGTGAATCTGAACCAGGTAAAGCTAAAATTTTGCCACTTGAGGAGTTTTGGGTAAAACATATTTACAGACAAAGGTGATTTTATCTTAAATGCAAAATGTATATACATTTTGCACAGTTTTGGCTTAATTGCTGCTCTGAATATGTTGTTTTTCAGCAAGTCTGTATACTCCAGTTAATGATTAATTGATTACTAAATTAGTTGACGATTATTTCAATAATTGATTAATCAGGATAAATCCGATTAATAGCTTCAGCCCTAATGTAGAAGAACCCACCAACCTTCCAATGCAGTGATGGAGGGGTTATGATTTTTGCTTGTCTTGTAGCCACAGGACCCCCACGCAACTGAAATGCTGTGCCAGGACCTTAAGAAAGCTGCATACAGATAAAACTGCGCAAAGTGGACACAAATTCCTCAACAATGACATGAGAAGCTGATAAAATCATAGAGAAAATTATTACTTCAAGTTATTGTTACTAAAGGTGGCTTTCCAAGCAACTGAATCATGGGGTATAGTTAGTTTTTCACACAACTGCAGAGTCCAGGGGAAAACTCTTATAACTTTGGATATATTAAAGACTAAAAACTAATTACCAATGACATTTGGAGAGTCACTGAAGCTGGGCTGACATAACAATGTGCCATCTCGTGTATAGTTACAGAGCTTTTTTTTTAGTACATTAGCACAGTGAAGCTCTCGGATGAGGGTTAAATTTTTCTCAATAAATAAATATGTTAAGGACCCTCAGTGGGCAGAGACAAATGCAATCATATGGCAGGAAGAAAACAGAACATCTGAGATAAACCCATCCATAAGAAAGTTATTAATATGCTGCTGCATGATTTGGATTACTCGCTATGAAAAAGTTGTGATCCTAAGGTTTATGTCCACCCTGAAATCTTATGTTGCCCAAGAGTCACTCCAGGAAGAAGTACGCCCATCAGCTCACTGCCAGTTTCTCACTGCCAGTTTCGTATGTGTATTCTCAAAGCTTTAAAAACAAGAAATTAACACGTCATCACTGGAAGAATACTAGACATCTCAATAGCAATGTAAACAAATTAAACACAATTACAGCCCATTACATTTTATTGAACAGATATTAGAGCTTGATTATCGCTGTGTTAATCAATATACTATGTTTACATGCCACATTACAACCATGAAGCTGCTGAAGTCTGTAACTGCAATGTGTGACTTTTAGGAAGGTGCACATCAGGCTGTGTGGTGTGTTATTGTCACAGTACTATAAATGCAGCGCTGCTGCAACATAAAAGTTATTTTCCTCTTTAGAAAAAACAAAAGTGAAGGTTAGCAATTAAGTTGAAGTACAGATAATTAAATCATGAAATTGACATATAAACCGAAATCTAATGAAATTCAATTAGGCAAATTTTCCTAAAAGGGTAAAAAGATTTGAGGATAATTCAAGGGATGAATGTTGCATCAATAAATAATAATAATTAGACACACTATGCAAATTTTTGGCAGTGATTCGACTGACTGTTTTAAGAGTGGCTCTTCAGTCTACTCCTCAGCTCCATTTCCCTCCTCAACTTGGTCCCCTTGTGCTTTTCTAACATGAGTGATCAGCTGAGTATCGGGACAATTTATTCCATCTTGCTTGCCTGCTGTGCCCTAGAAATTCACCTCGTGTGTTAATTAGGGAAATATTACATTATAATATTTTGTTAGTTCATTAGTAATGTGCATGTGCTGAAGTGTGCATGTGTATGAGTGCAGGGTATTTCAGCACACCACCAGCGCCCCCTTCAGGCAGCTGATAAGAGGAGATAATATGAGGTGAGTTCTCTCATAAGGACTTTGGTCTGAAGCGTCACCTCTCCAGCTGATGATTTTAATGGCAGGACTTGCATAATTCATTCAGTTCAAATACATCTGCACAGTAATTACACCTCGATCACAAAGTTGCTCCCTCAGCATCACCGGGCTGTTGCTTTCTGTGTGCAAAAATAGGCCGCAGTGCATGGATGCAAATTTTTTGAGGCATCATTTGTTTTTCTGCTCCGCGTGCATGTAAACCAGGAGGGTTTTGCCATATGGCTGCTGTGTAACAATCCCTCCGTGGTTTGTTGTCGGTTTGTGCTGGAGAAAGATTTTAATACTGTTCCAACAAGAATGTCGCCTGACAAAACCTCAGAGTCGTGACATGAGTCGGTCAAATGTTTGCCGACGTTATTTTTGTGAAGAATATTCAGCTGACTCAACTGAGTGTGAAGTAGCACTTAGAAGATCCCTCACAGAAAATACCATCTTGAATCATCTCAGTTTTCCTGTAAAGCATTCTGTTACAAGCTTGAAATGCTTAAATTACATCTGTGCTTCTCCTGTGCGGCAAAAACCACTGTTGGCTTCTAATCTAGCTGTGATGTAACAAATCTTGCTTGCACATATAAAGAATTAACTTAGTTTTAATTAATCTGCTGAAACTGAAAACTTTTTCCGAGCTCATCTAAATTCATGAACAATCTGGCTCAAGCTTCTAGAGTTGATCATTTTTTTTGGTTAATTTGCATCAATAAAACCACTGTCTGTCAGATCTAACACCTTCCTGATTTTCATCAAATTCTCAGAAGCTGAGGCTCAGTTAAACAGTCAAAAATCACGAAGAAAGCTCAACTCACCAACATGCAGATGTCCATGGGCAGGTAGACTTTTCGTCGGCTGCCGTTATAAGGAGTTGCTCTCAGACATGTTACGATTCCCTGAGCTTTACCAATGTGACTCGCTGCGTGGTCTGCATGGACATTTTTCACATCTGCACAGAAAAAGAACCACACAGTTTGGCATAACCTACTTTAATTTATTTTCACAGGTGAAGCATAATTATCACTTCAGGGAAAATTATGCTTTTGTTTTGAATGTGCTTTATATTGCCATCCAAATCGCTGAATTCAGGTGTTCCAATCATTTCCATGGCTATAGGTTAATTTAAATAAAATAAAATTTAAAAAAAAAAAAGGTAACTGCGAAAGAACAGGTCGCTCTCAGATGCTCAGTAAATTCCAGTGTGGTACCGTGATAGGATGCCACCTGTGCAACAAGTCCAGTTGTGAAATTTCATTGCTCCTAAATATTCCACAGTCACCTGTGGTATTACAACAAAGTGAAAGTGATTGGGAATGACACCAACTCAGCCATGAAGTAGCAGGCCACCTAACAATCACAGAGCGGGTACAGCAGATGCTGACGTGCACAGTGCAACCAACTTTCTGCAGTCAATTGCTACAGACCTCCAAACTTCATGCAGCCTTCTGATTGGCTCAAGAACAGTACATGGAGCGTTTCGTGGAACGAGTTTCCATGGCTGAGCATCTGCATCCAAGCCTTACATCACCAAGCACAATGCAAAGTGTCGGATGCAGTGGTGCAGAGCACAGCCCCACTGGACTCTAGAGCAGTGTTCTCTGGAGTGAAAAACCATGCTTCTCCATCTGGCAATCTGATGGATAAGTCTCAGTTTGGCGGTTCATGGCTCTTAATGCTTCAGTATACCAAGCGTTGGCTCAGGCCAATGCAGCTGTCAAAGTAGAGACAATAACCAGTGTGACCAGAGGATTTTTCCCTGTTAACTTTCACTCTCATATCCAGGGAAATGCTACTGTGGAGAATTGGGCCGTGATTAAGGAAAGCTACAACCACACCGGCAGAATGAAGTAACAACACGCAACAGAGCTCATAACGGAGACAACTGGATTTGTTTTAGCCACTACTGACTCATTTAAATATGCACGGATCTGCCCTGATAACGGTCTTTAAAAGCAACTAAGGACTGTCTTCATTTAATAATAATAATTACTGTTTGTCTTTTAGGGATCAGCACCTTTTCTTACCTAAACACTCCAGCAGGAGGTACATTAAGGATGACTGTGTGTTCTCTGAATACGTCTCCAGCTCCTGAAGGTTCCTGTAGGCTCTGTCATCTAGATCCTTTTCCTGGTAAAGTTTTAATAATTATGTCATTTTTTTAACCTTTTTAATTACAGTAAATACTGAATGCCAAGTTTAGTTTTTTAATCCATTAAAAAAGGCATTTTTAACCTTAAAACTGTTGAATTGTGATCATTACAGGATTCATACATCTGACAATTCTTGTAGGTAAAATATATGCATGCAAAGACGAGTTTATATTGTCACATTTAAGCTTTTAGTCATAATCATTTTCAAATAATTTATCAGCACCTTCATTTATTATTGGATCAAATAAATTAAGCTGCAACTTAAACTTGCGGCAATTTGAATTTTATGAAGATACTGATCATCTTAATTGGAGAGTCTTACTCTCTCTGTTATGATCCTCAGCAGCCACCTCTTTGTCAGGTAATGCGTCCTCACTGCCTGAAAAACATCACACACACTGTTAATTAGGTGAAGTGCACACTTATGATGCCCCTCAGCCAACTAAAGCTGAAGGATAGACACACAGAAATCCACCGACTGCACGGCACGTTTTAAACTCAAATAAGACATCCAACATCCTGACAGCGTTTCAGGATTGCTGACATGGAGAAAACACACTTGTTAAAAAAAAAAAAAATCTGCTGGCAAATTTTTACCCTCCACAGCTCGGTGCTGACTGGTTGGTTTGGAGGCTCATCTCTGTAGATTTCTTCTATGGCTGTCTTCCAAAACTGCATTCGCATCAAACCAATGGTCTTCTGGGAAACCGAGTCCTTCACCTTGTGGAGAACAAACAAGCAAAACAAACTGTTTACGAATTTCTTTGACAAGGACATTATTATTATTATGATGATGGAGCAGCAGTAATATCAGGAATAGTGTTGGTATAATAGAAAATGGCAGCAGTGACACAAATAGTGTTTTCAGTAATGGAGAAAAACAGCATGTATCAGTAATCATTCCTCATTCAGCCTGATTGTAGGAATACCTGCCTGTGCCAGCTCCACATTAAAGGCCCTCAGAGCCAGGGAAGAGCGCCGTGCCTTCTCTGGGAGAAGGAGAGAGGACAGGAATCCTTCATAATCTCTGGACCTGAGGAGAATGGAGAGGAATGAGGTAATGGGGGTGAACGTGAAGAGAAGCAGGAGATACAGTTCCAGTTAGTTTCAAAAACATTTTCATAACTCCGTAACAAAAATGTCCCATTAACTCGCTGCTTCTGTGTGGTGTTTTTAACGGCATTTTAATCTAGCATGAGCTCCAAAAGGTAACTTCAAAAGACACAATCTGAAACAAAAACTTTTAAAAACAAGGGATTAAACAAATTAAGTATCCTAAATGTGTTCAAACAAAAAACAAGGCCACATCAAACACCACCCAAAGTACTTATTACCTCCAGTGAGTTTCTGTCAACTCTGTCAACCCCCCCCCCCCCCGACTATGACTCCTGGGGGGGCTCCCCGACTCCCATTTTAAAGGTCACGGGTGTAAAGTGTCAGCCCACTGGTGTAAACTGTGCCACAAACCACTAGAGGTGATGCTCCACCTCTTCACCAAGTTTCATGAAATTCAGCTAGGAAAGTTTTGCTTAATCTAAGTGACAGATAATAATGATCATATGCACTATTTCCAAAAGTGCATATGATCTCACCCATCTAAATCATTGAATTCAGCTGTTCCAATCACTTCCGTGATCACAGGTGTATAAAACCAAGCATATAGGCATGGAGACTGCTTCTACAAAGATTTGTCAAAGAATGAGTCACACTTAGGAGCTCAGTGGATTCCAACATGGTACCATGGTAGGATGCCACCTGTGCAACAAGTCCAGTTGTGAAATTTCCTAAATATATTTCCTAAATATTCCACAGTCAACTGTTAGTGGTATTATAACAAAGTGGAAGCAACTGGGAAAGACAGCAACTCAGTCACAAAGTAGTAGGCCACATTTTTGTGGTTCATAAAGCCATGGATGAGCGAGTTTGGTGTGGAAGAACTTGACTGGCCTCCACAGAATAACCAGACAGAATACCTTTGGGATGAATTAGAGCAGAGACTGTGAGCCAGGCGTTCTCATCCAACATCCGTGTCTGACCTGATATATGCACTTCTGGAAAAATGGTCGAAATTTCTCATAAACACAGTCCTAAACCTTGTGGAAAGCCTCCTCAGAAGAGTTGTTATAGCTGCAATGGCTGGGCAGACAGACATCAGATTAAACTCTATGGATTAAGAATGGGATGTCACTCAAGTTTGTATGGGTGTGAAGGCAGATGAGTGAATACTTTTGGCAGTATAGTGTACCTCAAACAAGGGGAGAGAAATAAATTTCTTTGAACGCTGCCCTTGTACACCGCTGCTCTCCTTCTCGCCAATTTTCTTAAGATGTCTTGATTAGAAGCGAGTTTCACATAAACATGTCCACTTTGCACATCTTTTCAATTACTTGGCAGCAGAATCTTTTAGACAGATTTTCCAACTGATCTGAGAGCAAAAATTTTCCACTGTCTGAATTTCTGATTCAAATGAAAGACGCAAAATTAAAAGCTTAATTCACACTGAAATAAATGTCAATGTTAAGTTGTAATGTGCCGATATAAACAATGAACAAAATATATTCAGAAAGAATACTAGAATTCGAAAAACATTTTCACTGTGTTAAAAACTAGCATTGTTTATCTATATTTGAATGGAGTCTTGCGTGGCAGCGTCTCCCTATACAACATTTAAAATTTTAGGCTCTTTTTATTGGACATCTACTAAATCTGTTCAAATGACAGGACAATGTGTCTCGCCAGTGCCCTGATTACACATGCTTTACATAAACACAGAAACTAATAACCGCCCACCTAGTTTGTGTTGTAAGCAATAAAAAAAAAAGTTTGTGTTGTTAGCATTCAGACTGACCTGACAAGATCTAGACAGTACTTTTCACTTTGCTGAGAGTCTCCTGTCGCACTGGTTGATGCTCTCACACTCTGTATTTCACCTGCTCGTTGGATACAAACACTGCATGGTGATATTTTCCTCTGAAGACCATAAACCAGCCGGGTTTTGCTGCTTAATAATCCATGTTTAGCACTGACACCAACAGCCATGTTCCCCTTCAGCGTGCACCCCGACCTTGTGTTACATTAAAACATTCCTCCGACTAGCTTACACCAGCGGACTTTTTTTTTTAATACAATAGCTGTCGATGCGTTGTTAGTCATATATTGCCATGATACACTTGAAATATGAAATCGTAAGAAATGGGTAAAAATAAATAAATAAATAAAGTTAAATTACACAAAACCTTAGGTTAAGTTAATCGTAGTTAGCCGTAACTATGACGGAAATTAGACAATGTGCCGCCAAAATAAGAGTCAGTAATGAATAATAATATTTTCCACGGATAATTGATGCAAAAATAAGCGTAACTACCATTTGTTTTTTGAATTATTTAGGCGCATACTGCAAAATACACCTGACATAACTTGCATATCTATACCGCTGATTATGTTGTAGCCTATTATTTCCAATCTGACGTCCCCAATAGCAACCATTACTTTTTAATTTAACAGGAAGCGTGTTTTGTTCCGCTTTTACTTCGATTTTTTTCTTCTTCGTGTATTTTGTACCAGCTGGATAAGGATGTGGGATCCAACAGGAGGACACTGGAGTGTGACAGGCTAGATTTCCTCTTCATATGGCAGCATTGTCGGTGAAATGTTCGTGTGTATGGCTGCTGTTCTGGCTCTATGTGTGGCTGTCCCAGACCACAAACACCCGGTAAGAATTCTGCTTCCTGGTTGAGCTGACCGTTAAATATAGCCAGCTGCTAACTGACTAACTGCTGTTAGCCGAGAGTAAAGATTAAGAGAAGCATGTCTTATGTATTTTATTTTTCTTGTAACTATCACTCGCATTAACTGGCTAAGGATGTTTCGGGGTAAATTGACGTAATGTGTAACGATGCAGCGTTTAACTGTCCACAGTTAAGCACAGAAACTGAAGCCACGTGACTTGCCAGCTGTTGGGCAACAGCACCGTGTTTAAAGTCTAATTAGAAGAGTCCAGAGTTCACCATAGTGACGTTTAATACTAAATGCAATAAGATGTTTGGTCCACTTGTTTTAAAAAAAACTTAATAATACATAATTTTGTAAAAAAAAAAAAAGCTTGTCTAACAAACGTATGATTGGCTCGCTTGAACCTGCCACACATTGTTCAGAACACTTAATTTCCCCTGTTTTAATGATTGCAGCAGCACGTAATATTTGATTAGACCAAACTTTTACTCACAAGATGAGCTGTCACGTTTTGGTTTCATACAACACGGAAGCTGACAGTTGGAGAAAATGTTACTGCAGTTGAATTAATTGGCCACATGATGGTGCTGACGTATAATTTGATGCTTAACTTGGACATACTGTTCAGGCCAAATTTGACCTGTTTTGACATTAGCAAGTAGTACCCTAAATGTCACTCTTTTTGTCTAAAATTTTATGAATTTTCCTAAAATGACTGAAAATACACAAAATGAAAATATTTTAAAATTGTGTACAAGTGCTACAAAGTTTTGGACACTGAGGCTCCCCCAGGTTAAATTCAAATAGAGTTTAGATCCACTAGTGTTGGCCAAATCAAGGGAAAAAAATTTTAGGGAATCTTGAAACTGTACATCCCATGGGACAATGATTACAGAAGTCCAGGGGGCATTGAGACAACCTGACACCCAGGTTCCCAGGTTCCTACAGAAACCAAAGACACCTGCTGGTCTTTGAACGATCATGGGGGAATCTCCAAACAGTGTAATAGTAAAACAGCATAGGAGTGGTCATATATGGTGCACATAAGGAACAGAGGTCATACAGTGCTCAGATGCCTTGACGCAGATACAAGATCTGAAATAGGGCAGCATGGTGCCACAGTGATTAGCATGGTCATCTCAAAGCAAGAAGGTTCATGGTTCAAATCCTAGCTAGGATGTTTTGTGTGGAATGGGTATCCTCTGGTTACTCCAGTTTTCTCCCAAGCCAAAGACAAGCGTGTCGCATTAAGTGGTGATTCTAAACTTGTAATGGACGTGTGGTAGATCAAGTGTATTTAATAAAGTGCTGTCTAAATGTGTAGTTAAAAGTGTGACTTGTAGTTAGAAGCTCTTTAGTCTGTAAGACTAGAAGACCACTGTATAAATGGAGGTACATTACATGCCTACCTGTTCTTGCAGGTACAAGGCATAAGCACTCTCAATATAAGAAAACATTATATCAATAAACAAATTGGAACCCATTTATTCTGAGCTAAGTGAGATTAAACTGAAGCAGCTGGGATTAATACAGAGATCAAAAGAGGGGTTGAGGGGGTCTTAAGATCATAAAGGCACCTAAGCTGACATTTCAGCGAGTGTGGGAAACGCATGCAAGTCCCCCACACACAAGGTTTCCTACAATTGCTTTAAATGCACAGAGCAGTGTGGAAGGGTCAAAGAAGACAAACCCACTCCTCTGATTAAAGAGGGCTGCAAGAAAAAGTCGACTAAGATTATTGGCTTTCAAGCTGCTGATCAACCCCATGTCTGTGGGCTGTTAGAAATTATAGTAAGGATTTATATTAATAATTTTCACAATCTTATTGCATTTAAAAAAAAAAATCATGTCCAGTAAGAATGTTCTGCATATACGAAAAAAGCAAATGTGATTAATTTGCATGCTTTTAGCTTAATAAGTAAATGTGTTGGCGTGATGCTGAAAAACCAGTTAATGCATGCATTGCTTCTAGGCTGGACTCTTTTCTTTTTCTTCCCCCAACTGGTCATGGCAGATGGCTGCCCCTCCCTGAGCCTGGTTCTGCTGGAGGTTTCTTCATTTAGCAAAGTGGTTGCTTATAGGGGGTTGCTTGAAAATTCAAGACTAAGAGGTAAACATTCAAATAATGATGAGAGGTTTTAACATTTTTGAAAGAAAAAACTAGGCTGGGCAAGGACTGTTTTTTTTTTTTTGTTTTTTTT
>VUQJ01022285.1:1199-11628 GCA_015108635.1 Andinoacara biseriatus | reverse complement strand
CAGTATCTTCAGTATTTAATGAAGCAATTTCAAAAGCTTGATTATATTATAATTTAAAAATGTACACTAATCAGTTTCAAGAAGCAGTGGTAATGATACAGATGTCATATTTGTATATATGTGACCATTATACTGCGTTCACTATTGTTGGCTTTACCAGCATGCTCTCCACACCCATTTAAACAAAAAAAAAAAACACACACACACACAAAAAATAACAAATGTTAAAACATAAATTAGGTTTCAGATACAGATTCTGCAGCTTCATAATTCGTTTCATGCTCTTTAAGGTAGTATTTGCCATAATCACCACCTGATTTCTTTTCTTTTTTTCTGAGGAGGAAAAAACATGTGCAGTTACACGTCAGCATCTCAAGTAAAGCCACGTTAATTTATTTTTACTTCCCTAATGGAAAAATATTCCCCTAATTACAGTAAACAGAAAGTTGCTATTTCATATGGAATCATTCATGTTTGATGCCTGGCTCTGATAAGACACTTTTGAAGTTCCATTGTATATGTAGTAAATTGTTTCTTTGAGCTTGCTCAAGTACCAAAATCACCCCTGCTTTACCCATGGGAATGGAGAGCAGAGTGGGTACCACTCCAGCTCTTGGAATCTGGGCCAAAAGTTTCCAAACATCTTTTCCTGGTGCCTAAAATTAGCAGCATAATGAGGTAGTGGCTTCCTTTTCTCTGAACTAATAACCCATCCCAGTGGGACAGCATGATCTGGACTAACACTCAAGATCAACAGAAAAATCTCGCACCAACACTTAAGGTCCCAGAACAGAACATTTAAAACTGCAAAGAAAGAATTTAACTATACCGCCTTTGATTTAAGGACTGCTGTTCAAATTTTCATCCGTGTTTCTGCAGCTCGTGGTTACAAACAGAGCCGTCAAAATGTCCTCTGCAGTCTTCTTTCCTATTGTGTCCGGTGCAGCCGCCCCTAAAAAGCGTTTTTATGAGGTCCCCACGATGGTAGGGGAGAATAGAAAAGACATGCTTAAGTAGAATCCACTTCATTATTAAGCCCATAGGTCACATTTAATTGCACTTGCATTAATCTGTTTTATTTCAGCTAATGAGTACTGCCATAAATTTAACTGAAGGTGAGGAATTTTTAAGACCTTCAGCAAACTTTTGATCAGGTGCTGAAGCTGTTCAGGGGAAAATGAGTTAGCAGATCTTTACTGTGTACAGTACAGTGTCCAATTACACACGGTACGATTTTCAGCTCTCATTAGGAATTCATGTTCACACTTAATGGACCTCTCTTGGGGTAAGTGGACTGTTTTCTTTGAGGGCCAGCTTTAGCAGGGACAGGTAATCCTACAGAGACAGACAGACGGATTGCATGTTATTTGTTCCAGAATACCTTTAAAAGACTAATTAGGCTGCGCTTAGTATGTTTATTATGCACATTTTAGTGCAAAGATACCGTGAAGATGCCGTAAAGCACATAAAAAAGGACAAAGGGAAAAAAAATGTAACATGCTCTAACATAACTATTTTTATTTAAAACAGAAAACTTCTTTACGTGTTGACATTATGACAATCTGTTCTTTATTAATAGATAACTGGTTTTTTATTTCAAGTAATCACATTTTTATATTTATTTTCAAATGAAAAGAAAAGCAGAGATACATTTACAGCAGATGGATTATAAAAATTATATAGCTGACTGCAAAAATATGCAGTAAGACTTTGGGTATGAAAAGCTTAGGCTCATGTACCAGATGTTTATTTAGGTCTTTAGACAGTTGGCATCATTTTCCATGTTCAAAAACTTGTACTACACACTGAACTGTATGATTCGGTGTAAGTGGAAGTAAACATTGCTCTTCTTGAAACTGATGAGCATCTTTAAACCTGCAGAACCCTGACGCATCATCGCCTCACCTTAAACGTGTCCTGGAAAATATGCGAGGAAGACGTTGCTTTACATTTACAGATTAATATTCATTTAGTTTATGGTTACATGGTGAATGTGCTGTGAGTTTTTTTTTGCTCTGTTTTGGTCTCCACCAGTTCCTGGAAAAACAATATTTAGTTCTTAAGTTTCTCAGTCTCCACTACGCTCACTAGATGGTCACTGACTGCAGTCCTGTGAAAATCTAAGTGCACCCTTACTGCATCCAGAACGGTTAAAAGGATGAGCAACGGCCAGGCGCTGCTAATCAAATGCATTTGATTAGCAGCAGGACTTTTGGTGGTTTCCAAGTCTGGAGCATTCAGGTGTGTGTTAACGCAATGGTACAAACTTTCCATGAGTGGACATCCCTGCAAATTCACACTGTCATGGATCTGTAGTGCTCAGATCCAAAAGTGACATCTCAGACTCTACAGGGTTAAAGGTCATGATGGTACAAATAGATAAAGTCTGAACAAGTATGGCTTGTTTGGAAGGAGAAAGCCTCTTCTCTCCAAAAAAAAGTTTTTTTTTTTTTATCTGAACAAACCGCAAGACTTGTAGAACAATGTCCTTTGGACAAACGACACTAAAGTGGAGATGTTTGGCCATAATGCACAGAACCACATTTGGAAACACAGCACATCAGCACAAACACCTAATACTGTCTGTACGGGTTTGTACGGGTTCGGGTTTGTTTGCAGCCACAGGACCCGAGCGCCTTGCAGTCTGAGTCGACCACGTCTCTGTACACCAAAGTATTCTAGAGTCACGTGAGGCCGTGTGTCCCACAGCTAAAGCTTGGCCTAAACTGGTTCGTGCAGCAGGACAGCGGTCCCAAACACAGCAGCCACGGAAAGGCTGAAAAACAAAAGAATCAAGATGTCGCGGCGGCCCGGTCAAAGCTCAGACCTTAACCCGACTGAAAGGCTGCGGTGGAACCGTAAGAGAGCTGTGCATAAACAAATGCCTGCAAACCTCAATGAACTGAAGCAACGCTGCAATGAAGGGTGCACCAGAATTGATGATGTGAGCGACTGATAAAGCCATACTGAAAACCATTACTTCAACTTATTGCTGCCGAAGGTGGTTCTACAAGTTACTCAATCATGGGATGTACTTAGTTTTTCACAGGGCTGCACAGATCCCTGTGAAAATGTTCTTTTTCACATGACTGTGTGTCTGCAGTTTGGTGCTGCTGAGTTTTCATACAGTAACTACAATCAGCTGCCTGTAACGGCTGGAAACATCTGCGAAAATGACAGCCGAAAAAAAAGCTGCTCTGCAGAGGTACAACGATACTACTGTTAATTTAAAGAAAAAAACTGTTAACGCAGCTTTAAGCTTTGGATTTAAACCTGCTGCACTGAGTAATTCCTGAGGCCCTTCTGTTCTATGAACCTGTTGACACAGGTCAGATATCAGCAGTTGGCTTTGTCATTACCAGAGGACAAAAATGTCAAGAACAAATAAATGGCAAAAAGTGTAAACATTTGGTGTGTCTGCCGTGTGGATTTATCATCTAATAAGCCACGTTGATAACTAATGCGCAGACGTGCGGCCGGCATCTGTCTGTGAACCCTAGACCTCCTCCAGTCCACTGACTCCAGGACGCCTTTACAAGAACCGAGCATGTTCTCAAAAACAAACAGAACAACCTGTACAGGAGTCCAGGGCCAGACCTAAAGAGCCAGACACTGGGATTGCTTCTGACAGCTGTTTCCTGTTATGTAACTACACACAGCTGCTATTTCTAAGAGAGGGCATCTTGGTGTTGTAGACATTTCCAAGGGTCAAGAGGAAGAAAAATAATGCAGCTTTAATAGTGACCAACAATGGACCACCAAGGCTTCCTCCTTTTGCATGCAGCTTTCTGAGTCACCAGATATGTCAAGCATCTTCTCAACATGCAGCTCCTTTTAATCAGGCTGTGGTTAATTGTAGTTAACTTGCTTTATATTGTTGATGCATGTGTTTGTAATCAGGGTTAAAGCACAGCTGTGACACCTGACAGGTATGACATAAAAGGCACCATATTGCATTAATGCACGGCTGTGTATTGCAGTGTGGTAAGGCTTTACAGGAGTTTATTATAATCTTCTGCTTATTCCTCTTTATCTTCTTATTAGCAGTAGCAGTAGAGTGGTATTAACTGGTATAGCGTATCCACACTGTACACATAATGTATACTCAGAGAGTTCAATACATCAGAGGAGCTATTTTGTAAAGGACTATGTGAAATCCTTAAAAATAATACAGAGAAAATGTTATAGTGTCCTTAAGGCTTCAGATGCATTAGTCTTCTTGTCTACGATTTGCTCAAGAGAGTAGAAGATAAATGAGGGAGCAGTAATGTCTGGGAAGAAAAGGGCAGAGTATTTGGCTCCCATTCTCTCTGTCAATATTGGTTCAGTTTGTTTGAGGTCCCTTCGCAAAATAAACATTTTACATATTGAACAGATTATCATACTTATCCGACCTGGACACTGTATGATAGCATGTGAACATGTCTTTAACCTCTACGCATGGCCAACAACCAGGGTCCACCCTTAGAAGGAGCGGAGTGGAAGTCACTTTGTGTCCTTTGAAACGCACCATTTGTGATTATCAGATACAGCTCGGTGAGCATCACGATCCGTCCGTCGTTAAGGATTTCCCGATGACCTCGTCATGCACGTAACTAACCTGCTGCTTGGAAAACCGTCAATAAGAAGATCTAAGAATCGCACCTCGCGCTGACGGCAGACAGAAGATCATCGGAGTCAGACGCCAACGTGGAAACAGCACATTTCATAGCAGCAGTCCCACATTCAAAGCCAATGGAACACTGAAGACGTGTTGCAATAAATCACAGGAGGACATGTAAATCTCGCCTTACAGATGTTTGTGGAAAGATTAGGCTGGCGAGGCGATAGGTCATAACTTCGAAGCAGACCTTGTAACAAGAGGCAGATTGTAGCAGCTCCCGCGGGAGCTGGCGGTGTGTGCGCAAGCTAAGCTGTTACTTTAGCCAGTGAGTTTTGAAAGTATTGTTGTTTCTCGGTGATCACTCGAATACACGCTTATGTATCGATATTGTAAACCTTGCAGTTTGGTCAGGTGTTGACCAGCCAGTCTAGCATGCTACAGAAAAAGGCCTCAATCACACGCTGGAATGTCTCCATGGGTAATGGCTATTTATTGATGGCATCTGTTCTAGGTTAAAGGGCCACAGAAGGTACAAGTACATATGGAAGTGTCTTTTCGAGGTAGAAGAGCCTTTCCCTCAATCGATGCGGATGTCCAGACAGTGCGTCCCTCTCCGGTCTTTGTCCATACACGTGTAAACTTACAGCCGTCCGCTGAGATTTATCAGGATAAGATTTATGTTTTTAGCAGCCAGTTCTCGCGTCGTAGTAGCCGCGCTCACTGCGGGCAGTGTTTTTCTTCCTGCACATTCTTATTAGTTTAGTTTATTACAGCAGCACGTCTGGTGAGGTCATTTATGGCCAACCATGGTGGTAAGACAAACTCATTTATAACGATGAGCCTTCAACACCTCGGATGAGCTCACTCGTACCTTCCTCTCTCTGCTCCTTGTTGCCCAGACACTGAGCTCCGTAGGTAATGAAATCATCTGTTTGTCTGTATATTTGTGTGGGAATACGATGGACCAGGGATCACTGTTGTTGGTGTTCAATTGCTGGCTCGGGAGATATTTCTCGTGAAGTTATTAAACACCACCGAGATCACGTGAGAGCGACAGCAGGCTGTGACCGCATGCTGCCAGCGTGGACATAAAAAACAAGACTGGAAAATACTTTTTATTTTGAAATCCTGTAAAACAAAGTTGGTCACATGTGCTCACCCCTACAATCCGGGAAATTCTTTTCTTTGTTCTACCTGCAAAAAAGTCAGAAATTAAACAAACAAGCCAAAAAAAAAGAAGTTTTTTTTAAATTTACAACTTCAGGCTCTTGATATTATAGCAAAGTGTTATTTATATCAATAGATTCCTTTTCATTTCTTATATTTAAAACTGAAAAGTGGATCAAACGTGTTTTCGAGGAGCCTGAAAAGATGTTGAAAGGCAATTAGCAGCTAAATGCCATGTGTTCGTACTAGCACGGGTTCCCCGCTGGTATTGAACTCCTGACCCTGATCCCTGAGGGAGATGTTCAGACAAAGATAGAGGGCAGTAGAGAGATTTAGACATGCTTATGGATCCTGTGTGGTCTCCAGATATGCAATGTGCAGTCCAACACACACATTCAAGCCTTGGCTGAAACTTAGCCGTGATTCATACCGAGTATCCATCTGCTAGAATACCCAGCAGTGCTGTACCCAACGCTCTGCAGCTCCCAGTTCAAAAGAGAAAACAGAAAGAAGTAAAAGGAATAAAGATTAACATGCCACATAATTTGCCTATTTTGAAAAGGACGTGCTTGCCTCAGTAGATGTGTTTATTTAACACTTCCAAAATGAAAAATGACAGCAAAATAATTTTTTTTTCCATATTAAATATAAGAATCTCTGTTTTCCACATTAATATTAGAAATAAATTTGTTCACAGTCTGTGTCCCTCCAGCTGTCTCACATATAAAGTAGACAAACAGTTTATATTTTTATGTTTAAATCATTCATACTGAAAATATAATAATTCACAATAATCTAAAATATAATTTTTGAAGATGGAATTCTTTGCGGTCTAAATCAGGCATGTGTGTTTGAAATATCAAAGTGCAGCCTGTGTGTGCTTGCTGAAGGCCACTGCAATGCTGCTATTTGTCCTCATGAGGACAAATGTGCCGTCCTTCGGTCCCACAGCGCAACATCGGTGGCGACAACGGCTCACGGTGAAGCACAGAGTGCAGGCGACAAAAAGGAAATGTTACTCATCATTTCATAAAGGCAGATCATGCCCAGACTCTTAACAGATATTTACGTTTTATCAAAACCAGTCTTGCGATTTCACCAGCAGAGTCAGAGCCGGAGCTTCTTTTACCCGCTCTGAGCGAAGGCAGCTGAAGCGGATTAGGCTAAATGTCCTTGGAAAAAGGGGCTCACCACAAGAGTGAAGGAAAAAATTTACAGCACAACACTGACCGCTTGGTGTGTTCCAACAAATATAAGTACTACGTTTGTTCATCCAGCATTTCAGAGTGAAAATGTCACTATTGGGGTCTGCAGCTGTGCTATAGAAGGTATATGCTGGATAAGCTGATTGGATTCAAAATAAACTGCAGAGAAGCTGCCATTAAACTGTATTACTGACAGTACTGAAGTGTCCACATACACACTAGCAGATTGGTGCCATCTACCTTACAGGCACACATGAAATAAAGCCATCTGCAAGTGATTTAGTGCTTTGGCGCTTCTTCAACTTTCTGACTTTTGGCATTTTCAGCATGTAAAAGCAGCCCATAATCAAGATATGTATCTTAAGAATAATCCTTTGATTGAGTTAAGAAGATATCAGGTAAAGAGATAAGTGCTAACAAGCCTCCTCGAGCACCTTTGGAGGTTCAGCTGTTAGAATCAAACACTTTCCATCACCTGGCAGCGCGGGGTTTTAGCACAGTATTATTGTCCCGTTTCGTTAAATTAAGACTTCAGAACTGCTTGGTTAGATTTAGGAAAAGAGGAAAATGTTTCAAAACATTAACTACATCTTAGAAGTCAAACTTCAACCATCTGCTTCATGCTGCTCCATTTTCTTCTTTATCACATCGACAAGTCCTGGGATAGTGACGACACCAGCAGAGAACATCTGGCTGTAATCTTACGCCATTTTTATCAGAAATTGAGAGATTTCTGCTGAAGTCTATCATGCCAAAGGTACCCAGTGATGCAACGGGTCCCGCCCAAGCTTCAGTGACATGTTCAGAGTGAGACCCCCTCCACTGACATGTAACTTTACTTTTGTTTGCCTTTCAGCATGCAAAACAAACTTGGATACCATTTCCATCGCTCTTTACCACCCATGTGGATGTCTCCAAGATTAGAATCCCTCCGCTGCACACAATCAATGTGCCCTCATGTAGGACAAACCATGCACAATCAGTTGGACCGCAGCCTATTGTGATTTGTGGAGATAGGCGAAAGCACATTTTGGCAGTTTTTCATTGGCCAAGTAAAAGAATGATGCTGACGGTAATTACGATAAAATGCATGTTTGCTCTTGCATGGGTGGCATTTACCTGCTGCCGCTTTTAATTGGTACGTGAAACACAATGTTCTTTTTTGAACCGCCGCACAGAATTGTTGATGGACCTTGAAAAGATCAGAAATCAAGATATGATATGTGCAGCTCCAATAATCAAGCCGAGCACTGAAGAGACTGCGCTGCAAAAGCTTCTTAGAGTTTTAGAAGATCATCAGCAATCGTCTCAGACTCGTGCATCTGACCAGTGGAAAATAAATGTATGAAGATGCGCTGACATGCAGAAGTTTACTCTAATTCTCATATTGGCTGGCGCTCCGTTGGCCACGGTGGAGGATCTTCGCTCCCTCCTCGCTCGCTGTGCGGGACTGAAGTGGAAGCCAGCTCAGTTGGGTTGCTGCAGGATTAAATCCACAACACAGTCATAACTGAATGGATAATATTGGAGTGAAGCCTTCAGCTGGATCCCAGAGGATGACTCGGTTTAAGCATTACACATGAAACAAGTTTGAACCTGGTTAAAATATCTAATACAATATAAAAAAACAGTCTTTACTTTATTCATGATAAAATAAAATAAATGTTTCTCAGTCTCTTGTGATTTTTCTCACTCTGCCTGAGCCGTGCCACGCATGTAAGGTTAATCTTCTAATCCCTGGGATCTAAAGGTAAACAGACAGACTCTCGGATATAAAGAAAGACACTCACAATATTTAGTTAAGAGATTTCAGGCTGGAGTAGGGTTACTTACCTGAGCGCTGGGAATGGCTTTTGTGTGGCTGGACAGGTCATCAGCATATCCGTTTTCACTGGTGGATGGGAATGTGTTTGCTTAGGTCTATCTCCGGTCTCATGGAAGCCAAAGGTGTTTCATCCCGAATGAATAATCTCCCACTGATCGTATCTTCCACCATTTTACAGCCATCAAGCTGAAAGGAATCGATTTGATTTTGGCTTTTTTCTCCACTTAATGGAAGTCTTTATTGCGCATCAGACGCATGTGAATAATTGAATTTAATTTTATGCACCCACACTTACAGAAATCTCGTTAAGTGTCGAGGTGAGAAAACTATTCCTTACGTCTGGGGCAGGTCAGCACTTGTCACACCCAGTAAAGCGCTTCTCTCAGCCATGTCTCAGCTCTTGCTTCATCTTCTCTTTAATCAGCTAAGCCATTCTTATAAAGATCCACGAGAAACCTAATATTGCTGCAGTATTTGGTGAAAGAAGAATCCCGATGTGAAAATGCACCGTAATCCATGTATTGCATGTTTCCTTTGGCTGATTAAAAGTGCAGTTCTTGCTTTTTTCTTTAATCCCAGCCCCAAACATAAAACCTTTTGATTTTAAGCCATGCTGCGAGTGCAGAAATATCTCCACAGCGACTGAGTAAATGGGCATGAAATTTGACACAGATATCGAGGGTCCCCAGAGGAGGAATCCCAGTGACCCTGGCGGATGTCTGACTGTTTCTCTGCAGCCACCAACAACTCTTCTGTTAAAATGTGTGCAGATATACATTAGCATGCTAATTGTCGATTTATACGTCAAACAGCTCGGTGGCTGATGGGCAACACGTTAAGACGCAACAGCTTGAGTAAAAAATGGCTGTTATCTCTGGATCGTCCTCCAGTTTTTAACATACAAAGTTTCAAATGTAAGCAAAAACACGGGCTCCTTGCAATCCAATCTTTTAATGTTACCTGCTTCGACATCAGGGTGAAGATGCGCTCTTAAAATTACAGCAGCTTAAGGCAGATTTGCTGCTAAGATTAATTGCTGTGTTGACAGCATCAACCATGATTGCTATAATAAGTCCCAATTCATTACATCCTTTTTCAGTGTAGGCTGAGGCAGAAATTAGCAAACAGTGTCTTGGGTGTTGCAAAACACGGCATTATGGCTGACAGCCTGTCAGAGCGATCCTGGGCTAATTACAGCTCTCATCTACCCCGGGGGATGAAGAAAGTACAGAGCAGTTCACTTGTGTTGTTCGTTGCTTTGACGCGACAGGATGAGTAATCCCACAGCTCTCAGTCAGCTATGACAGCAGACACCCACCGACTGATGCCTCGACTTTTTTTTTCCTCGTGTTTTGATTCCACGAGAAAATGTCTCTGCTACTGCCTACCAAAGCCAAGAAACCTACAGAACATTATGAAGCCTAACTGGGCTCCAACAGCTATTAAACCTCATTTGCAGTATCAGCATAGTATTTTGCAAATTATACACAGTCTGCTCTGGATCTTGCAGGCGATAAGAACTCTCCCTGGAGATCGGGGAAATGGCTCAATTTGGGCCTTTCAGACGCACTCACAGGGAGCTGTGCTTGTGCCTCCATTCGCCAGGCTTGTCATCCTACCTTTTATTAG
>VUQJ01022283.1:33656-43997 GCA_015108635.1 Andinoacara biseriatus | reverse complement strand
AAAGACATGCACTTACTGGGGTTAGGTTAATTGGCCAATCTAAATTGCCCATAGGTGTGAATGAGAGTATGAATGTGAGTGTGAATGCTTGTCTGTGTTTCTGTGTTGGCCCTGCAACAGGCTGGCGACCTGTCCAGCGTGTACCCTGCCTCTCGCCCTATGTCAGCTGGGATAGGCTCCAGCCCCCCCGCGACCCTGAAAAGGATAAGCGGATGGATGGATGGACTTCCAGGTCATAGTTGGCAAAGGTGTTCCTGTACACTATGCCTGCCTCTTGGTTATGGCATATGGTGTTCCATGTATGCCCTGCCTGCTAGCATCCAGTAAGGGTCCCCAGGCTACACCTGGCCTACCTTGAACTATGAGATCCAAGAGATGCTTCAGTGATAAATGATTGACGCCATACCAACAAGCTTCTCATCGGGTATTGAGGAACCAGGGCATACTGACGATAAGTGGAACTGGAACAAGGATACAAGATGAGAATTGGGAACTGCTGGAATGCTACTACACATGTAATCCCAGTGAAAGGGGTTTCATGAAGGGACCTGTGGACTCTTCGACACCTAACATCCAGACTGACATTGAAACAAGAACAAGAAGCAACTGCTATCGCAACTGTTGAAAGATATATAAAAAATACGAATAGTAATTGCAATGTACATAAAGCACTTAAACTCAGTATGAGCAATTGTTTGTGTACCTGTAGAACAAGAGGACGAGGAGGCCAACACGGGGTCTCACCTGAAGCTAATCGTGGACGCTTTCATCCAGCAGCTCCCCAACTGTGTCAACAGAGACCTCATAGACAAGGTGAGGCAGAAAGCAAAGACATTCACTGTGTTCAGTGTAAAGAGCTGAGCTTTAAGATACTGGATGGATTGTAAAGATTTATGAGCTCTGTGTGATTCCTGCAGGCTGCCATGGACTTCTGCATGAACATGAACACCAAGTCTAACAGGAGGAAGCTCGTCCGCGCCCTCTTCACCGTCCCTAGGCAGAGGTAGGCCTGCGCAAACGTAATCAGTTTAAGACAAAGCAGGGAGTCTTTCCACATGTGTGTACACCAGTTGCCAAAAACCAGAGAAGATGAGGATTAAATACATGAGATTTATTTTCAACGAGCCATCACCTGGCATATCCCATGCCTTTAATCACCACAAGGGGGTGCAGTCATCATGACTTATTGATTGTGAGAGGTGCACTGAGTCATTCTCCTCCTGCAGGTTGGATCTCCTGCCCTTCTACTCTCGTCTGGTGGCAACGCTGCATCCATGCATGTCCGACGTGGCGGAGGACCTCTGCTCCATGCTGAAGGGAGACTTCAGGTTTCATGTAGGTCCTCTGCTAGATGTTATCATGTTTTACTGGGATTGAGCAAAACAATTTGGGGCTTTAAATAGACTGATTTAGAAAGCTAAAAATCAGACGTTCCAGCGGCATGTTTGTATGGCTATTCCTACATTAAATGTTGCATTTCTCGCTCATGTTTGCATTAAAAACACACAGCAGATTTGTGAACTGAATTTGTGCTTCTAGATTCGGAAGAAGGATCAGATCAACATCGAAACAAAGAATAAAACCGTCAGATTCATTGGTGAGCTGGCCAAGTTCAAGATGTTCTCGAAAACGGACACGCTTCATTGTCTCAAGGTAGGTGAAGTTAGTTTATTTGTAAGCTCAAAAGCACCATCCCTTCAGATCACTGAAAAAAATGCCATTCTAAGAAGATAATGTAAAAGAAAGTGCACTTACCTACATCCTTACTATGATAACAAAGCAGAAAATGCTGCCAACACGCACACAGCTGAGACTGCTGTGTGCGTGCATCAGGATAACAGCACACCTGGCTCATTGTTTAAGTGTTAAGTGGCTATTTTAGAGGCAGGTGCGAGACGACCTTCAGCTTTGCTGTTACAGGATTCTTTGAGTGCCATGTTTCTTCCAGATGTAATGTTTTTAGTTTTGTCCAACAGATGCTGCTGTCTGATTTCACCCACCATCACATAGAGATGGCCTGCACACTGCTGGAGACCTGCGGCCGCTTCCTCTTTAGATCCCCTGACTCTCACCTGCGTACCAGCGTCCTGCTGGTCAGTGTCATCTTCCTCACAGTGGATCAGTTTGCTTTAGGGCAGAAAACTAGAATATGATATAGAAAAGTAGAGCTAACAGAGAAAATATTGTGATCTAGTGATGATTTGGTTTTTTTTAGTCATCATTTTAGCCTGAGTTATGTCCCATCTGTTCTTCAGGAACAAATGATGCGCAAAAAGCAGGCACAACATCTGGATGCCCGCTACGTGACAATGGTGGAGAACGCCTACTACTACTGCAACCCGCCGCCCATGGAGAAGACGGTAAAGAAGAAGAGACCGCCGCTGCAGGAGTACATTCGCAAGCTGCTTTACAAGGACCTGTCCAAGGTGACCACAGAGAAGGTGCTGCGGCAGATGCGCAAGCTGCCGTGGCAGGACCCCGAGGTGAAGCGCTACCTGATCTACTGCATGGTCAACATCTGGAACGTCAAGTACAACAGCATCCACTGTGTGGCCAACCTGCTGGCTGGCCTGGTGGCCTACCAGGAGGACGTGGGTATCCATGTGGTCGATGGAGTACTGGAGGACATCCGGCTTGGCATGGAGGTAAGGAGATACAAAATCTGGGAACAAGATATATCCTCTAGTTCATCCTTAACTTATCTCTTAGTAGGATTTAATTGGATAATTTGATTCTTGGAGCGGGAAAGTTGTGGATTCTAATCAGTAATCTTATATTTATTGCTGTTCGAGATGCACCAAGCCGATATGTGGATTGAACTAGAAGTCTGATGCAGACTTATTTATTATTTTAAATATATTTAATATTGTCCTGTGTGAAAAAATTTTTTTTTCAACTTTTTAAAAATTTTGTCAAATCTGTCAACAAAACCTGAGGAGGTGTATTTTGGGGGAAGATGTGTGCATGACTGTCAGGCGGACGTCTTAAATCGTGCTCTGCTAAAGATGGACCGTGCATCCCTGCTGTGGTGTGTTAATGCTCGTGTGTCACGTATTAGACGTGTTTATTTGTGTGTTGTCGATGAGGCGAAGGAGCAGAGCGATTAGGAGCAGTGAGAGGACAGGTCAATACAGCAAAAACCTGATGCTATCTTTTTGACTGACAGCTGATTGTGTTGCTGCATGATGAGTGTGGAGACTGAACTCTGCTACGTGTTGCAGGACATGTGGGAATGTCGTCGGGCTCCATGAGCTCAGCTGAGGTTGTGATTTGTGTCGCAACTGCAAAAGCTAACTTGCATATTTTAAAAGCCGTGCTTAGCCTTTAACCCTGATCTGGCTCCTATCTGACCCCAAAACTGAGTCCAACCAGTCCAGATTCAAGTAAGTTTCTTAGCCTCAAAAACAGCAATGGTATTCAGAATAAACAGCAGAGTTCATTTCTAATAGAGTGCTGCAGGGATGACGTATATTTGAAAGCCAGCCAGGAAGTTGGCATCGTCCTGGTCTTTGCAACATATCTCCTGTAGAAATATTCCAATTTTTTTCACTACAGCATGCTGTCATAAATTGTTGGACAGCTGCTTTTCCTTCAGCATTTAGGATCTGAGCGCTTCTTCTGTCGCTGTTTCCTTCCCAGGTCAACCAGCCCAAGTTCAACCAGCGGCGGATCAGCAGCGCCAAGTTCCTGGGCGAGCTCTACAACTACCGCATGGTGGAGTCGGCCGTCATTTTCCGCACTCTCTTCTCCTTCATCTCCTTCGGGGTGAATCAGGACGGCACCCCCAGCCCTCTGGACCCTCCGGAGCACTTGTTCCGCATCCGCCTGGTCTGCACCCTGCTCGATACCTGCGGCCAGTACTTCGATCGAGGCTCCAGCAAGAGGAAGCTCGACTGTTTCCTCATCTACTTCCAGGCATGTAACTTCCTCTAGTTTGTGTTAGGGATGCACGATATTGGCCCCGCAGGGAACTGTGAAGCTCTACTGGGTGTTCTGTGTGCGACACATTGACAGTAGTGCAGTAGTGGCTAGCAGGAGAGCTTGGACAGCATGGAGGAGTTAAGAGCAAAGGGTCAAGTTTCTGTATCTGTATCAGAACTGTAAAAAATGGAGCGATCTAGTCCATGTCTATAGTTTAGGCCACTGAGCATGTGCAGAGGTGAAGTAAGTAATGTGTCATTGCATGTCTGCAGAGGTACATCTGGTGGAAAAAGAGCCTTGATGTGTGGACCAAGGACCACCCGTTCCCCATCGACATTGACTACATGATCAGCGACACCCTGGAGCTGCTCAGGCCCAAGATGAGGCTCAGCAGCTCCCTGGACGAGGCCACCAGACAGGTCATCGACCTGGAGAGAGAAGTTCTCGTCAAACTAGGTAGGAGCATGAAGCTGAGTA
This sequence comes from Andinoacara biseriatus, assembly GCA_015108635.1. Taxonomy (NCBI): domain Eukaryota; kingdom Metazoa; phylum Chordata; class Actinopteri; order Cichliformes; family Cichlidae; genus Andinoacara; species Andinoacara biseriatus. The sequence goes on along the minus strand of VUQJ01022283.1, from coordinate 39,599 downwards.
GTCACCTTGTGTGGCTGTAGAGCGTGACGGTGTCATTGTAGCAGCCGGTGTTGCCGGTTTGGCTGCTCTCCCTCATTTCGGCAGAGCAGCATTCCCCGGTGTGTGGGAGGGCTAGCGTGCTGCGTCATTCCTCTCTCTGCTTTATCGGTCGGACAGGTTTTAACTCATCGTTTAAAATGCCAAACACATGTGGACACTCATTACAGAAGCTTCAGGAAGGATTTATTCAAATGAATTGAATGAATGAATTGAATGAATTGACTGCTTCAGACTTCCTCTGTGCTTGCAGTTTAATCTAGTTTGATTACCTTAAATTTGACTTCACCAAAGATGCATTTATGTGTTCATCATCTGTTCTGGTGATTAAACCTATTTGACTGACAGAAGACAGCTCATGTAATGTTATAAAGGGGAGGAATTGAAATAAACTGCGAGCTTTGTTTTTGACAGTGGTATTAAAACTTTCTGCAGCCTGCCTCAATTTTTCAGTTCCGAAATCATTATTGGAGGAGGAAGAGGAAAGAATATTGACTTTGCTCTGTGATAAATTGATTGTTTTGAGGTCAGGAGGTAACAGGTCATGGGGTCTAATCCCAACAATCCCAACAATTATGATTGGCTTCCTCAATACCGTTGATTCCTTCTGTGCATTTCTGGCTACTTTGTCACCTCAATTTTTGAATTTATCAGTGAGAAAATAATCATTGTTTCAAAATAAGGACTCACAGATGTCAGCAAATTCCTTTAGATAGAGAGAGATTGCCGAAACTATCAGAATAGCTGTGAGGGAATGTTGGAAGAAGTGGAAAAACATGAGGAACAAATATGTTTGGCTCTGAATAAAGAGGGAACACATTTTATTTGTTTCTGTCAGCTGGCCCCGCATGTATAACACTGGGACATAATCACCTGTAAGTCTCTATATTCAAGAATGTAAAAAAATAATAGACAGGATGATGTCCAGGGGCGAGGGAGAGAGGAGGAAGAAGGAAGTGTTTGTTTAGCAGGTGTATCTCACTCTGCGGTCTGATAACAACACAGCAACACAAGCTTTGTTTAGCAGTTTCAAGGTGTTGACCTGGAATGTGATCAGAAAAAATGTAAAGCAGAGCACCACCCTCTGAGAGGACACCGTGGCAGATCCTTTACTCAAATAAAAGTATCAACACAGCAGTTGTAAAGTACTAAATTACTTAAGTAAAAGGCGAAAGTAGTTACTTGGGGTCGGACTGCTCCAAAGAGGCACTGGGTCATTGTGAGGGGTCATGAAGTGAATAATGGGAGAGGAAAGATGAGATCAGGAGCTGCTGGTTTAATCTTTGCTAATGGTTTCTTAAACATCATCGTACATCACCAACAGTCTAATTAGCAGCACAAACCAGAAAACGCACCTTTTGGCATGTAGTCAGTAACTTTCCACCATGTGTGTAAACCTTTACGCTGGTGGGTATGTAGTATGTGTGTGTTTGTGTGTGGGCATGTAGGAGAGGAGTGAGTGATTGATGACAGCCCCTGAAACTAAACAGTGGAGCCATTGTTAACTTTCATACTTCAACCCGGATCGGACATTCCTCAGTCCTCGAGTCACACAGAAGACCTGATCTTCCACTCCAGGCCGCCTGCCTGACTTCATTTCTTCGCCGTTACCTTTTCCTGCATAATTAGGCTCTGTAATGATCTGTGTTTACCATCCAGAGTAATTGTTCTAATTATAACTGAGGCTTTTGTTTGAGTAAAGCTGCTCTCTCGGGTTGGGCTCTGCTCGGAGGTATTTACAATATAATCTGTCCTGATTGTTTGAGTATTACGTATTACAGATGAACCTTTTCCTGTGTTTTCATCCAGGTCTGGCCATGGAGAAGGACGGTCGCTCCAGTGCCATGAGTGAAGGGGAGGGGCTTTACGAGGAGGACGATGATGGAGACGACGATGAAGAGGGAGGCGCCGAGACCGAGGAGCAGTCAGGCAACGAGAGCGAAATGAACGAACAGGAAGAGGATGTGAGTGCTTTTGATCTCACCAGCTGAAATCCCAGCGTTGCCGTTCTTCCTCAAACATCATAATTAACGTGGCAACAGAACAAAATCTTTGGTCGCTCGTCTGACACAAAAAGGAGTTTTTTGGGTTGAGTTTGCGAGAGTTCAGGTGTCCCAGCTATGCTTTGTTCTCTGTAGTCGTGCTCTGTGTTGAGACTACAGCCTGTCCAGTTATGGTATCAAATATTCGTGAGCTCTTTGTCATGTCACAGAAGATCCACATAGATTTCGATAGGCTCAGTATGATCCGATCATGCACATGAGAGAAAAGACTGGATGCAATTGAGAGTGCTAGCTTAGATCTTATTATTTTTATATAACGTATATTTCTGAGTCTTTTATCAGTCGATTATTTGTGACTGTTTTTGTTTTCTGTTATTTTCATCCACAGGAAGGGTCAGAGAATGAAGAGGAGGAGCGGGAGGAAGAGGAAGAAGAGAACACAGACTACCTGACCGACTCCAATAAAGAGAACGAGACCGATGAGGAGAACAATGTAAGCATGATGTGGTCACGAATACAAACATGAGCATTAAAACATTTTGTTGATTTAAAGATTTGTACTTTTTGCACATGTTGTTTTGCTGCCCGTGTGCAGGAGGTCACCATCCGCGGTGGCGGGCTGAAGCACGTGGCTTGCGCTGAAGACGAGGACTTCATTCAGGCTCTGGACAAGATGATGCTGGAGAACCTGCAGGTAGGACGTCCTGCTGCTCCGTCGAATAAAGAGGGAGTTTTTTTCCTGCCTCAAAAAACTTCATTGATTCACAAATATATATTACAACAAAAAAGATGAGAGGAATCAGGCATGATGTAAGATGACCAGTAACCTTTAGTAACACCATTAAGATCTTTATGATGTTCTTCAGACAGGAGATACTGAATCACAACGGCAGAGTCAGGCTTTACTGAGTACAAAGGTACAATGACCTTTGTCCACCTCATCAACCTAAATGAGGGTGTCAACAAAATTAGGCACATTTTTTCCCACAACCTTGATACTTAACAGAGCTGAGGCCTTAAGATGCACACCTAACCTGCTCCAGAACAGGTTGTTTCAGAGATAAGAGATCAGTGGGCACAAAAATCACCGCCTACTGACTGATCCAGTCTTTTGAGAGATTCCTCGAGTCTTGGTGTGCAGATACAGGAGGGTTTAAAGTTTTTAAAGACTAACTTTATTCCCATCTTCCACTTGTTGACTACAAGCAATTTCATTGTTCTCTAAGCCTTAATAGCAGCACAATCCTTGCTTTGTACTTGCTGCTTTAAAAAGTAAAGCTTGCAAGTAAATCTTTTTATGTGTTTGCAGACTGTTTATTTCTGCTGGGTTGCATCAGAAAGGCTAACATTGCCCTGCAGGGTGTAGGAATACCTTTATTTGAACAAGGCGTTCATTTAACAAAGTGCAGGTACATTTAGTCTGATTAACCTTTATCTGGATAAGGATATTTAACATTTTTATTTGCAATCTCTTCCTTTCTGACTTTGTTTAAAAAGTATATCTGATTTTTCTGTAGTTAGGCTTCATTTCTAGGTTTTTTCCATTTTAATAACCACTGAAAAGCACAGCACCGGTACAGTTTCATAGCTCTGGTCATCTGATTGAGAACTATCTTCATGGTTAATCTGATTGGTCATGTAAGGAAGCCTGATACGGATAAGATGTTTTGGACATGATGATGAATTTGCTTTATGGTTTATGTCCTTGTTGTATTGAGGAGTTTTTAATAAAGTGCTCAGTGAAAAGATGTACCGGACAAAATAAAAGAAAACAAAATGCAGTCTAGTGCATGTCCCCCCAGCTTTGATGCGACCCTCCCAGACTGACTTTTGATGTGTGCTCTGTCTCTGCAGCAGCGTAGCGGCGAGGCAGTGAAGGTGCACCAGCTGGACGTGGCCATTCCTCTGCAGCTCAAGAGTCAGCTGAAGAAGGGACAGCCGTGCATCGGAGAGGGAGAATCGGACATCTCCGACACCATGCAGTTCGTCATGCTGACTCGCAAGGGCAACAAACAGCAGGTGAGGTGGCATTTACGTGCCCAACTGTTGCAGTACACTGCAGGGGCCTTCCATTAAAGTCAGTCAGTGCCCCGACCCCCTCAGAATCAGCTGAAGGAGTCAGGCTGGTCACAAGAAGTTATAGCAGGTTCATTTGTATTCATGTAGCTGAGACTCATTCTGGGCCAAAATAATTTTTCTCTATCCTAAAGTTTTTGTACAAAAAAAATATTTGACTGATTTTTCTATGGAATGACCCTGCAGGGGAGAGTGTATGATGATGGTAGGCGTGCAGAGTCATGCACTTATGTTTTCTACAATACTCCAGATTAATGTCTGTAGGATTTACACTTTATAGCTGTTAATAATGGAGGAGTTGTCAGCTGTTGCTCTAGTGTATGGTGGATGAACTCTGTGTCATGAACCTCCACATGAACCTGTTCTCCAGCAGGTTATAGCAGTAATCTCCTTCAGCTGACACAGAAAACACAGCCACAGAGTCCAGGACTGTCAAATTTGGCAGATTTGTAACTGGTCCACCGGGAGCTACGGGACCTGCAGATTGTTTCTTGTGGTCCACAGAACCAGCCTCCACGTTTGCTAGTTCTGCAAGGTTTTAAGTATCGTCCTGGTTGTTCTTTCGTGGTGTTTAAAGACATAAATCCAGTAATGTACACAGAAACGGGGCTGTAGTAAAATGCATGAGATGAGGAGTTATTCACACTTACAGCCTTTTACAGGAACCTCCTGCTCAGTGAAATTCCCTCACACGCTCGGCTCAGTCTAACAAGCCCAGGAATAATATTGACTCAGGATCTGTGTGTGTGTGTGTGTGTGTGTGTGTGTGTGTGTGTGTGTGTGAGTGAGAGAGAACCAGTTTCAGTTTTTAACTATTATACGCTAAATCTTCCTCTTACTGTCTGTGCATGTAAGGGTTCCTGAGAGAACAGGTTTCAGCCACTATAGATGGGAAAAAAACTGTTTGTATGTCAGCAAGCATCCTAACACACATTGAAGGGCAAAGGTCTGTGTGTGTTTGTGTGCGTGCGTGTGTGTATGTGTGTGTTTAGGCGAGCTGCTGCGTGGTGGAATGTGTGGTTTGAGGGCAGAGGCCGGTTGTTGTACTGCTGGGTGTGTCCAGCTTTCTGCCCGTCCACACAGCTTCAGTCTGCTTAAAAAACAGCTGCCAGAAACACACGAGCAGAAACGTCAGCGCGGGACGGCGCACACAGAGCGTCTTTGTCCGTGTGTCAGAGAGATCTGAAGCTGGGAAATCTCAGGCTCAGCCAGCTGGGGTTTTGGGGGTCTGAAATCAGATTTTAGGGAGTGAGAAACTGTGCTGAGGCACACTGTCAGTCATGCTTCATTGTAACTTCACAAGATGAATCGCACAAACCGCCCTTAAGACAATAAAGAGAGAAATTTCAGCGACCTTTTGGTAGAAGATAACCAGCACTAACAGAGTGCCACGTGAGCTACAGAGGAAACCAAACATCCCCTCTGAGAGAGTCTGTCTGACCTGAACCAGAATTAAGAAACTTTCCATAAAATCCTACGATTTTGCTCCCTTTCCTCCAAGTTGTCTGTTTTTCTTTATTTTTTTCCTGTCGGAAGGTGAAGTTGAATCATTGAGCTTCAGCTGTCTCAGTAGGCTTTTCTCCTCCTTTTCTGATTGTCGTGACAGTTACACTTTAATTATTAGAGCCTGGCTGATAATTTGCTGATAGATCGGTATCTGCATCTGTAACGGATGATAAATAAGTTACGCTATGAGTGTTGATGTTGCATAGTTTGTCCACCGGAGGGCACTTCCCTGTTTATAACACGTGTTTGGAATGTGGCAAAAACCACAACCAGCTGGGGGGGGGGGTCGGGCTGGGTGTAAACAAGTAATCCACGACTTGTA
>VUQJ01022283.1:11110-33636 GCA_015108635.1 Andinoacara biseriatus | reverse complement strand
CGACTTGTAACAATAAAACGATTATCTTTAAACAGCATTGTCATGTTATCCTAGTCAAAACTCATAAATAGCTACAGATAATATATGTGACGGAAATTTTATGCGTCTGAAAGGGGAAAAAATATTTGCAGATAAATCTGTAGCATTACTGAACTGTTTGGTCTGCGGACTGTATTATGAAGTATTTAACATCTTGTAATCACAGTGAACCAGTCTCCCATTAATACTCTTTGTAACTACACAACAAAAACAAACACCATGGAGTATTAGAGTATTACAGGTCCTGTGCTCATCATGAAGCCAAGACCAGCTAACTCCAGAGACCACCTGACTCTAAATCACAAGTTTTACTTTTTAAAATATGTTTAATAATTGTAAAAAATTATGAAGTTAATAAAAATATATGAATAACTATAATCTTAAGTGCATGTCTTTCATTCTCTTGGACAGTATAAGATCCTGAACGTGCCCCTGTCCTCCCACCTGGCGGCGAACCACTTCAACCAGCAGCAGGCCGAACAGGAGGAGCGCATGAGGATGAAGAAGCTCACGCTGGACATCAACGAGCGGCAGGAGCAGGAGGACTATCAGGGTAACCACGGAAACTGTTTATTGTGTGTTAGCGTCGCTGCCCAGGGTTACACGAGTGGCTCGGTTTCTCGTTCATATCTGATCTGTAAAAACTGTGACCTCTCCCGTGAAATCAGGGCAGGTGGTTTTCGCTTATCTAAGGACTCCTTTGAAGCTCTCACACCGTGGAAGGTCAGCTGATAAGAAAAAGCAGGTTAAATTGCATGTTAAAGCTGCACTTCATCTCACTGCAAAACTTATTGTAGGCCTCTTCTAGGCGGAGAGTTAAAGTCAGTGCAGGATTTGATTCATTCTTAATTAACAACAAAAATTAAAGAGCCAGGCTGTTCATTTTTTTGACCTCTGAGGTTTTATCGATTTCTATTATTTCCGCCAGAAATGCAAATGTCCTGATAAACTCTGAATTCTTTCACTTTCTGTTGCTGCTAAACCTTGGAGTAGCTTTAGCAGCAGGAGGTTTCCGGGTTCAGACCGGGTGTTTTGCAGGATGTCTTGGCATAAACACATTTGGGCTGTAACCAGCAGAGGCGACGGGACTGTGGTTACATTTAATTTGGCTCTGGGTAAAACCTCCAGGGGGTGGGGGGGTGACGACAACAACTCCTGTATGTGCTGAGCATCTAGAAGAAACCATCAGTAAAGCTGTGCATGGCACATTCGAATTGTGTTGGGTTCTTGTAGAGCCAGAAGGGGCCAGCAAGCTTGGTTAGCAAGCTGCATCCATAAACTGTAAATGGTGCGATGTACAGACACACATTAATTAGTGCTAGAATTTCACCACCACTCGCCAGATATGGTGACTCCAGCTAAGATAATCTAGGGTAATCTAAAACCTTAACAAAATGCAAATTTTTGTTTTAAAAAAAATTTATCCAACCTCCCCCTGTCCAGTTATGAAGGCCTAACTTGTCTATGGAGGCCAAACTGGGCTGTAAACCTGTTTATTTCTGCACTAAAGTTTAACCTGAACGTCTATGGGCTGAGCTCACTTTTGGAGCGGGTCTCTAGTGGCCATTAGAGGAACTGCTGTTTTTTTGGTACTTCCACATTGGTTATGTATTTGCCGCTGAGGTTGCCGCTCTGTTCCATTAAAGTGGAATTCGTGCTTACGCATTAAATTCTTCCCGTAGGTACATTGTAACCACACTTACACTCCTGCACTGAAGCTCTACATAGCTTCAGTGCAGGAGTGTAAATTAAGCTTGAGACCACTGGCCATGTTTTCTGGTCATGTAGGTAGGAGTAGCACAATAAAATGCACAATAGCTGCTAGCATAGATGACAAGATCAGTCACCCGTGGAGATTTTCTCTGGTCTCATCAAAGGTCTCCATTTTAGAGGTCGTTAACGGCTGCAGTAGTCTTGACTTTTGTAATTATTATAATGTCTTAATTACTTGTTGAGTTCATGTCGTCTCATCTTTGGTTTTTGTCTTGTTCTTCTCATAAACAGCTTTCTGATTGAATTTCCTTTTTTTTGCCCGTGTCACAGAGATGATGCAGTCTTTGGCCCAACGCCCCGCTCCGGCCAACACCAACCGGGAGCGCCGGCCCCGCTACCAGCACCCGAAAGGCGCCCCCAACGCCGACCTCATCTTCAAGACTGGAGGAAGGTGAGGCGCACTCCCCTGCACAGTGTGTTGGATTAGGGCTTGTTAACTTCGGTGTGTCTTTGAAGAGAAAAAAATTAGCAAGCATTGAAAGGCAGGAGAGAAGCCAAAGATATGTGTTGGAGTAGGTCGGCTTTAGCAAGCAAAAAAACCACAGCTTCGTATTTTAACTTTTAACTCATCTCAAATTAAGATGACTTCTGTGTGTATTTTGTGCATCTTTGTTGCATCTGAGAAGTGGAACCAAGTAGAGTTTTCAAATAGTGTTTTAGCTTCAGTGTTAAAAGTTAACTTTGACCTTCAAGTATGGAGGCCCGAAGCTGCCAAGTAAACAAACATTAAATGAACAAATAACTTCAAAGAAATTCACCAAAAATATAAAGACACATGTAGGCATTAATTATTGTATATTTCTGATTATTATGATGTATTACTGTTATTTTTAATCCCGACATTTATTATTTATTTTTCAGTTAAATTTTTTTCAAAGAGAATCAGTATTCAGCACACTGGGTCAGCACTGCTGTGAAAAACACAACACTCAGGACACAAACTGCTTGTTTTCCACACTGACTTATTAATTTTAGCTATTTTTTAAAATATTACATGAATTAAAACGCCAAAGTCATGGATTAACAATAGTTCAGATCTGAGCTCATGTTATAGGCAGTATCTGTTTTTGTGATATTGTAGCAGGCTAATACTCTTACACTGATCAGAAAACTGTGAACACAGAAAGGAAAAGCAGTTTGTTTGGTCTGGATGATCCCAAAGGAAATGTTTTTGCAGGTTAAAACTGTCTGTTAGAAGACTGCGTTATATGACAGTACATCTACTGATAAATCAGAGTGGCTTTATATGGAGTCTTTCACTCTCAAAGCGTTATTTCCATTTGCAGCAGGCAGCGGTTTTCAGACTAAAAGCCCTAAACAGTCTCTGCAGTACACCGTTAAGCTAGCTGCCTCTAAAACATAATGTTATCATTGTTTCTGTGGTGGCAAAACAAATTCATCCTGGTTTAATATTTTTACTTCTAGTTTATTTAGTGGTAACAGCGGTTTTGTACTAGAAACCCTCAGACTTCATGGACAAGAATAGCAATTTTACCTGATCTGCTGCCTCAGTCAGTTAACTGAGACGTTAAAACCCCAAAGTAACGATGGTGGAATCCAGCAAAAAAAAGGGAGACCAAAAATGGAGCAAAAACAGAAAGAATATTGGATGTCGATTAATCAGGAGGACACAAACACGACTCAAAATGACTAAAATATGAAAAAAAAAAAAATTTTTTAATAGGTTTACTAAGGTTTTACTAAGGCAAGCAGCTTTGAGAAGCAGCACGATATCCATTCACAGTACAGCCAAAACAGAACTGACATCCAGTCAGTTATTATAGTTATTTTATTTTGTTTTGACTTTTTATTGTATTAATGGGAAACATCAGTGGGAAAATTTAGGAAACTGAGTATAGATATTAAACAGAACTTTCAAAAAGCAGTTGGCTCATCGACTTGCAGACATCCAAATTCCCAATAAATATGTCATCAGGCACTTTGTGATAACATTTAACCAAGCTGAGAATACTTATTGTTTATTTTAACTAACTGATCAAAGGGGAAATGTCAGAAATGGGGTCAGGCTTGCTCAGCAGCTCTACAGTAAAATGTCCTGCTCTGTCCTCCAGGAGACGCTGATCGGAGTCTGGGCCCGGGCTGAGCGAGTGACACAGAGAGAGAATGAATGAGCAAAAGAGAGAGAGAGCGAGAGGAAAACCGAGAAGCTCGGAGGGAAAACCGGTCGAAAACAAGGGAACGAGTCCTCCAGACGCCCACTGAAGCCGGGACAGACAAACCCCTGACCTGAACACACACGCTCCAGCCAGAGGAGGAGAGGCAAAACTGACGGAGGGGCTGGGGTCAGGGGTCAGACAGGTGGAACTCTTTCTTTTTTGTCTGTTACCTGAAATGACAAAAAAAAACAAAAAACTGTCTGGACCAGAGGACAAATTAGAAACAGCTGACCGGCGGACTGATGGCGAGGCGGACGGGCTGAGGCGAGACGCGCGGCTCACCCACCGCCGTCGCACCAGGCGGAGGAAGAAGTGACTCATCTTTAGGAGTTAAAACCTGCGAGTGTTCTACTTTTACACGGGACTAGCAAGGGATTTTTTTTTTTTTTTTTTGCGCGTGTTTTTGGACTAACTGCGGGAACAGCTCAGTCTGATTTTGTGTGAAGCAGCAAATGACGCAGAGGAAGACGTGCGAATCGAATTGCGCAGCTTTGAAGATCGAACGGCGACCAATGGCGTGCAGCGGTGCGTCACCTCTGCATTCTTATCTCCACTAATCCTTTTCTTTAAAATAAAAAAACCTTTTTGTCTCACAGATCGAGCAGTTTTGTTAAAACTGCTAATTTCATTCAACCAGCAGTTTAAAAAGAAACCCTCAAAAATGGCTTCTTGACACTCTTAGTTTATAAATATAGATAATTTAACATTATCTCCTCAGACTGATATTCTTAGGCAGCTGATAGAAAATGCAAAGCTTTTTTTTTTCTCCGTTAAATAATTTTTAAAGAAAAATGCAGTTGCTTTTTCAAGCTGATTTCCTGACTTGGCCAATTAAATACTAATTGTCTCATTCATTTATACTGAGTAGGTATTTACTCGCGTTTACTCTCTACAAATTATAGCAAGACCTTTTTAAGGGGATCTATTATTCTTCTAGAACTGTCCACTATTCACAGTTCAAAATAATCCTCGCTTATCTGATTCTGGGCCTTGGTGCAGCCCCCTCAGTTCATTGCTCCTCCACCTGTAAGCCAGCTGCCTTCTGATTGGCTGCCCCTCCTAAGCACTAAGTGGAGCCTTTGCTCATCATCTCTCTGACCTCATACAGAGGTGAAAGTAGAAAAAAACTGGTCTTGTTTAATATGAACATCAAGCATTAGGACAGGAGATATTTGATTGTGAATAAGGAGAAGTTTAGCCAAACAGAGCTTAGCAAGTTTGTCCTCATTAATTAAAAGATTTGGTAATTATTAACAGCAGTAGTAGTTACATTGTATTGTCTATATATCACAGATCTACCGGAAGCTTGACCACAGTTTGAACTGATGATGTTAAAGTATTTTCTGAAACTCAAAAGCTCACAAGCTCTGGGTTCTGCCCCTTGGTAGGCTTCCAGAAGTTAGCCAATCTGAAGAAAGTGAGTATTTATGGAGGAGGTGGGAACTTTAAAGAAAAAGAGCTTTAATATTTAACTTATGGCTAAAGATTTCAATGAAAAAGATTTGTACCCATTTCAAGTCTGTGAAACAACCTGCCTGGTAATGTTCAGACCCACCTCGTACCACCAGAACACATTTGATGATAAGTGATGAGGGATGGGGGGGGGGGTGAGGTGGGCCACCCGTGGAGATGAATGATCAGATTTGGCTCTGTGGAGTTCACAGCCTGCTGCTTCCTACCAGGGGCGCGTGCTTCACCTGCAGCCCGACACGCGTGCTCGAAAACACCCTGAAACCAGATGTGTGGTAAAACCTGCAGCTCAGCTCAGCACACAGCTGGCAGAAAATTCACCAACAAAGGCAACAAGTACAAAAACAAAGAGTAAAGGTGGCACATTTTGGTTTGATCTGTGCCAAAGGCTAAAAAATGGGCACAGATGATCAATTTAAAGTTAGTTTTTTCTACAGACAGGACGAGCAGAATATTGTTCATCAGCGAGCTGCAGAGGTGCAGGCAGGTGGCTGCTTCCCCTTTATTTTCAGTTTTAGTGCTCAGCCAACTAGCCGCTGCTGGCAGCTTTGTTTTCCCGCTGCGGACATGATGGTGGTTTCAGTCGTTTTCTTGCTTTGGTAAGAAATCGCCACAACAAAACCAGCTCTCACGCCATCGGACGCTTTTTGATCTCTGCACCGTTCAGACTCGTGGAGGCACGTCTGGATCGAGCGACCCGTTAACCGATGGACAGCTGAGTGTACATATTCAGCTTGATGATGATTTTTTGTTTGCTAACATTCAGCTTGCTTTGATTTGTTCAGTGTAATGTGAAAAGTTTTTGTTTTTTTGCTTTCTCCTGCATATAACCGTGTGCCTGAGAGTCTTCCTTAGTGATGACATTACTTTATTAGATTAATATAACCTGTTAAGCCTCTAGATTGATATATATATCCTCTGTATTCTGCTACATGAGCCTTTTCTGCAGCAGCTGTGTTTTTCTTTGTTGTAGTAAAAAGGACCCAGAACTTGACTTTATCCATGTCCAGTTTGTTGTTGTTATTTTATGGCAAGGAAAAGGCAAGAAGCAGCCTGCTAAAGCTTTGTGTTTCAGCTCATAACTTATAAAATTTACCACAATAAAAGCATGAAGTCGTCTCTCTGAATGAGGTCAGTCGTGTGTTTTAGGCATGCGAGGGTGCGCCTGTTTGTTGAGGTCTAATTACAAGGCAGCAAGCGTAAGAATTTCCTCTTTTCCCGCCTGTGCCCTTGTCTAAACATTACATATGTAGAGCCCTGGTAAACATGGCTGGATTAACCTGTTAAAGGACCACGGGGTCATCCACCCCTTTTTACGGCAGGTGTTTTTGCTACCTCTGTGGATCAGGCAGAGATGAGTTTGGAGGCCGGGTGAACGCCTTTGGCTCATTCCTCGAGTCTTTTTTGCAATTTGATAGGAGACCACAGCCATCAGCGAGTGCCTGCTATGTGCCAACATCCACAAGAATGCCAGGACCCAGGGTTTCCCAGCAATGAAGCGAGATGATCATTCCTCCTGTCCCAGGAGCTCCGAGTACACCTTAGACTGTATATAAAAGATGGGGGGAATGTGCCATGCACAGATGCAAATACCTGCTATTTAGTGCAAACTAACAGGCTAATAAAATACTAGAATTTCACTTACCAGAACTGAAATATAAACTTAATCTACACCAAACAACAAGCCCTGGAATCATTACCACATAATTAAAATGCTCAAAAATGCACCAACAGGACAAATTCAGAGAAGTCCAATCCAGTCGCTCCAGTTAGCTGAGGTGAGCTGTAGCAGACCGTTGGCAGCCACCAGTGCTGATACACCTATCAAAGCTTTAAGCACACAGTAATTAACGGGGAAATTCTGATTTCTGCATCAGGCTGTAAACACGTTTGGTTCTGCTGGGGGGCATTTTGACAGTCTGTGAGGGTTAAACTGAATTTCATGAAACTTAGCAGAAAGGTGGAGCATGGAAAAACCAAACAGATCCAGATCATTTTCTGATCCATCGAGGCTGGAATGATTGAATTGAGTCCCTGGATCTGGATTAGTTTGCAATATGTTGTAGAGAACATCATGATTTCTTCTGCTTATCCAGTTCAGGGTCATGAGGGCGGCTGGAGCCCATCCCAGCTGTCATAGGGTGGGGGGGGGGGTACACCTAGAGATGGACAACCATTCACACCTGCATCTAATTTAGGATCACCAGTTAACCTAACCCCATGCATGTCTTTGGGTCGTGGGAGGAAGCCAGAGTATCCAGGGAACAACTCATACAAAGTCTTACTATGAGCATCGAGAATTGGAATTTACTCTGATTATATTTCCAGAGTGGTGACGGGAACATATCTGGAGCCAGATGTAACATAATCAGGGTTCAATATGAGCATTTGGCTGACCCAGGGCCAGCAGAAAAAGCAGGCTCAACAAGTCTAAACTCCTCCACATTCATTTCTTTCTGGTGTGCAGCCAGTAAAAATACACAAAGGTCCAATTAAAAAGTCTGATGTGCTGCTGTTTTAGTGCTTCCAGTGGTCCAGTGTTTGCATCAGGAACATAAACACACCTCAGAAGAAACCTTAACATCTGTTTAAGGTTTTTTTCCTGTGTGACGCAGTGCTGAGATCACATCTGGGCCGGGCATAAACGCCACCTTTCTTTATGGCAATTCAGCTAAACATAACTGGAGAATGTGTGCACAGTGTGAGCAACAACACAATAAATGTGCTAAAGTTAGATTTCAACACAGGGTCGTCCACAAAGGCAGGCGTGCATGCTCATTAAGAGAAACAATGGTAAAAGCAGAACATCAGTCATCCTCGGCGCTCCTGCTGATGCCCCAGATACCCTCAAACACACACACACACACACACTCTTCCTGAGTGCAGCAGCAGCGCTCTTCAGGAATGAAAGCCTCTGTGTAGAAGTCCAGACAGCTCCTTCAGTGTTGCTGCTGCTGTTTAAAACACAAGTAGTCCAGTGTGAAATGTGGAAAAAGGGGTCAGAAAACTCTAAAAAACTTTGTTCCACAATAAAAACATGAGCTGGGTGGGGCTCGAGCTGCTGAGCTGCACTATTAAAGGAGACATATCATGCAAAATCCACTTTTTTAGCCCTTAAATACATTTTTTGTGTACTTTCAGTGTGTAGCAGTGCCGGAAATGTAAGTGTATTCTCTCCTGGTGCTGCGTAGATATCTTTATATTCTTTTTGGGTCATAATTTTCAGCCTGTTCAGTTTTCTCTGTTCACTGTTACATTTTCTTACCTGTTGCGTCACAGTATTTGCTGTGAAACTGCCAAATAAGGTCATGGACTTCTGGCTAACCGATCTCATGAATCCTCCATTTTTTTCTAGCAGCGATTTTGTAGTCCAGTTCAGTTCTGCCGAAGTTCCACGTAGGTAAGTCAAAATGTTCAGTTGTTGGGTGTATTAACCCACACGATTCCTTACATCGCCCCCCCGGCATCAGAGCCTCTTCGAAGTGCCTGCTTAAATTTTATTTTTATCAGAAATCTCCTCACATCAGTGGGGAAAATCCTCCTTGTTTCTCTGCCGGTAGCTAATCATATCGCTGCTATCAAACTACAAAAATGGCCGAATGGGGTGGAGTGGAACGCTCTGTGACCTGGAGGGGGTGAAATGTCTCATTCACATTTAAAGAGACCGCACCAAAACCAGTTGCTCTAAGATGAGCCTCAGAAAAGGTGTAAAATAGGGGTCTGTGGAGCTCCATGAGGAATTCAGACCAAAGCATTGCAGTTCTACTTTATATAGACCACAAGTGAATGATTTATATATGAAAAGGAAGGATTTGAAAACATATGTGCCCTTTAAAGGAGCAATCCAAAGTATTAGATATAATAGATCACCTCTGTTCTGATTTCAATAGTAGGCAAACACATTGCAAAAAATAAAAGAGTAGAAATTAAAGTGAACCTATTCTGCTTATTTCCAGATCTGTATTTTGAATCTAACGCAGCTTTGCATGAGTTCAAAATAACCTTTATTTAGCTTATTCTGGGCCTTGGGCTCTGTGTTTGGCTGCCCCGCCCCAAAGCAGATGGGTGGGGCCTCTGTTTGCCTGAGATGACTATATTAGGGATATCCTCTCCCCATGATATTATGAAAAGCCAGTCTGAAGCCTGAACTTGCAGGGGTCACCTGTACATACCCTGACCACACTACCTCCCCTCAGCCCTTAGCGCTGCAGGAAGTTTCTTCCTGTTAAAAGGGAGTTTTTCCTTCCCACTGTCACCAAGTGCTTGCTCATGGGGGGGTAGTTTTGACTGTTGGGTTTTCTCTGTATTTACTGTAGGCTCTTTACCTTAATATAAAGCGAACGTTTGTTGTGATTTGGTGCTATATAATTAAAATTGAATTGAACTATGCTTAAAATGAACATTCACTATTGGAACAGAAATGCAGAAAATAGGGAAAAGCATAAAGGATGCCCTCTAAAATAAAGTATAACCAACTTTTCCAATGAGAGCTTGTGAATGAAGATCTGGAGAAAGAAAAATAGGACTTATGCTAATGGATGCAACTTAAAAGCTGGAAAATTTGTGAAAATAGGGTTAGGGTTAGATCCATGAGTCACGATGGTTTTAAGTGTTGATAGATTTCCGGCTCCAATAGACATGCTGTGCACACCTTCACAGTTGCTGCTTCCCCACACCAATACGGCTGCTATGTTGACACAACAGTAAATGAGGCATCTTTGAGTCTAGGTGTATTTTTTCCAATGGTTGTGCAATTTTTGTGACTAAAATCATTGGAGTACAACCTGAAAATCTCCACTGAGGTGACACATTACCCAGATGTGGCCAATCATTAAACGGCACTTACTCCTTTTTCACTTTCCCCAAAGAAAAACAAGCAGACAGATGTCATATTGTTCAGTTTATTGGGTGGAAAAGATTCATTATAGGATATATTAAGCATATAGAGTGAAGACAGTTTATATTGTGGACATTTCAATAGTCAGAAAGTACACCAGGCTTTTTAGTTATAGCAGCAGCTTTCACATGGCTGCTCATTTTCCCTTTTACCCCACAAAAGGCACTTTTTATCCTCAATCTGTGCAGATATGACTACTTTGCACAAACATTTCCTCATAAAGTAGTTATACACTGCAGACATGCACCATCGGATACTTCAAAATGACTGTAGCTGAACTACAGTGAACCGGAGTCTGTAAACATATGTTTATAAAATTTACTTCAAAAGATACTGTAGGTAAACTACAGAGGCCGGAGTCTTGGTAAACTCACACACACACGCACACACGCATGCACACACACACACACACACACACACACACACAAACACACGGTTACGACAGTTAAATAACACACTTGCAAATGTCAGAAACAGCAAAGTTATCGACAACATATAAGTAACCCAGGATGTATTTCTAGACTGTGGTTTTAGTGCTCGTGTTTTGTACAATGCTATGTGCTCGCCCATCCCTAAAGAGCAGTTTTTAAAGTATTCCCTCTGCTCGGTAAAAAAGTAAAAGTCCTGCCCTCAAACCCAAACCACCAGCCTGTGGTTTGGTGTGGGAGGTTTGTTCGTTGGAGTAAAAATATCCTCCGGCTCGGCTCGGCTCCATATCTTCAAAGAAAACCAGCAACTTTTCACTGTTGGTCCAGTACATAAGATCACTTTTTGCTCTTTAGTATTTCTTATGCTAGAAATTTTAAAAAGTGCTTTTAACTGAAAAAAAAAATACACAAACATACAGCTGACTAAAAATGCCCAAAGTCCGTAAACAAACCAGTGAAAACAAAAAAGGCTTTCATGTAACAGAGGTGATAAAGACTTCACAGTCTGAGAATAAACATGCAGTTTTACAGTCATAAACAGAAAAAAAAAAATATCCCAGTAAAATCCATCCAACCTTTAATCTGAGTCCCCTTTTCCAAAGAGCACACAGCTTGAGAGCCACCGGAATAAACGCTGGACTTTTCTGCGATGCTTTTAGTAAAGGGAAACCAGGTTAACAACTTCTTCCAGTTCAGACTCGTGTAGCAAATAAAGGTGAGATAGGAGACTAAATGTTACTCTATGGGCTTCCCTTTTGTGATATCAGTTTGTTCCAAACCTTGGGAGGAGGTTTAAAATGTCCACATAAAGCAGTTAAGCACAGCTGCAGTGTTTCTCGGTTTCTCTGTAAAAGTCTGTCTTTATCTCCACAACCTCACCCAGGTAAAAACTGAGGATAAATCCAAAAAAAGTGAGTTCATCAAGACTCCTTCAGCAACCCCAGTTTCCTCAGTGCCTCCCTGCGTGATTCGTTCATCTCCCCTCGGCCAGAAAACTGCACAGTGATGCCTTGAGGTCGAAATATGGAGTTGGAACGTCGTTTGTGTTCTGTGGGCAAGGATGATGCTGGTTTCTGGGAAGTAATAATGCCATGGTAGGAATGCCGAGGAGGTCTTGGGGCCGGTGCTGGGGCTGGAGGTTTGGAACTCCTTGCTGGGCTTTCTGCAGTGCGATATAAGCCGGTGATGGGATTAATGGTTCGGCTCTTTCCTCCATAACTGTTGGGCTCTGGTTGCGGCGGCTCTGATTTGGCGGGCAAGGTTTGACGCCTGTCAATGTGCGAGCTAAGGATGTCAGGAAGTTCGCTCTTGGGGGCAGAAGGAGCAGCAGGGGTCATGACTTTGCTCTTTCCTCCATAGGTGTTGAGTTCACTGGGGTTGGACAGTGCAGGTGGGTGGGATTTTGGTTCGTGGCTTGTTGGTGAGGTTGCAGGTTCACCCTTGGAGGCAACAGAAGGGTTGACCACAATGGATTTTCCTCCATAGCTGTTAAGCGCCAATGAGGTTACCTCAGACGGCTGGGGGACAGAGGCCTTGTTTTCCAAAGGAGGTGGATAATAGCTGCTTTGTGTGACTGCTGGAGGTGGCAGGCTCGGTTGGGGATTTCTATCTTCATAGCTCCTGTTGGAAGGTGTCCTCTGAACCTCAGGTTTTCTGTCAACATGAATCAGGCTCTGAGGTGGGGTAGTAGCATGGACTTCTGGCGATTTGGTGCTGGTATCATTTGCTGCAGGATGATGAGCCTCCAGAGGAGTTGGGCTGCTGCCTGCACCTGTAAGAGGAACCAGTGGGGTACTGTTAGGGGTAATTTGGAGTGACGTACCCCCAGACATAGTTCGATTTCTGGTCAGTCCTAGCTTAGACAAGGCCTCCATCCTGGATTTGTCTGGTGTGGGGTCTTTTAAGGAAATACTGCGAGTAGGAATATTTTGAGGTTTCTCCCCTACATTGTGTTGAGAATTGCTTTGCAGAAGAGGGTGATTCGTACCTAGGTTGGCCAGCATCTGCGCTTGTCTCTCCTGGATGTTCACGTTAGACACCGACTGATTTTGGTGGTCTTTGCTGCCACGGATCACGTTGATGTTGGCAGGGAAGCGGGTAGGCTTAGCAGAGATAGGAGGACCCTGTTTCACCGAATGATCTGTGCTCAGGCTCGGTGGTTTTTCAGACTCCAGGCTGCTGTGGCGAAAGAGGTTAGCGGTTCGTCCAGGCTGGTTCCCGGCCATCTTCTGGGCAATCAGGACGGGGGTAGGGATACAGCCTGGCGGGTGGTAGGCGCTGTCTGTCGACCTGGGGGCGCCACTCGGTAGGGGAGGGTTGTACTCTGAAGGCAAGCTGTCCATTGGATCATGCCTTGGCTTTATCTCAAAGTGATGTTCAGGGGGTGGCATCATATTCTGAAAAGCTGGCAGAAACAAGTTGCAAAAGTTTCAGTTATGTCCAGGGCTTCAGTCATTTAGAACAATGGAGGTCATATCTTTAACAAATTCAGGTGAGGAGTTCCTGATTTTCATTTGTTAATTTGCTTCATTTACATAAACCCTACTAAATATTGTAACTGTCCTGACTATGGCCTACACACAAACACCAACTGCTGTACACTACCTGAATGGGTGGGACTGAAGATCGGCTCTTTAGCATGCACCAAGTCCACTTCTTGGTGGACCAGGTCAATAATATCCTGGTCTTTGGAGCTGGGAGGTCTGGCGAGGTGGGGAGAATGAGTGGCACTCATATTATGGGGTCCATCAACCTCTTCATTGCTGTCAATGGGCCTCGCTCGCACAAGCCTCCAGTCATCCGACTCCAGACTCGCCTCCAGTGAGTCAATGGTGCTCTCGAAGAACAGGATGCATTCCTGCTCCTCCTGACTCAGAAACTGCACTTTATGATCGTCCTGCAATGAGACATTAAAAAAACATGACATGGTACATAATTGTGTCTTCTTTAGTTATCATTTTTGCTAGCTTGATTTGGTCAGAGTTTAATTAGTCATGTTACTGTGAATCACAGCTAATAGCATATGTTTTACCAGTATTTACAAAGGGAGGGGGAGTTTCAAAGGTTGCTAGTTAAGCATTTTGTATTTCTGTATGCTGTAGGTACCTCATAACTGCAAACCTTTCTTAAACCCTCCTCTGTCACACCAACCCTCTGTACGTCCTCATTCATTACATCCATGAACCTCCTCCGAGGTCTTCATCTTTTCCTCCTGCCTAGCAGCTCCAGCTCAGCCTTTGTTCCAGACCACTCAACCTGAGCTCTCCCTCTGATGTACTCATGTCCAATCCGCTCCATCCTGGACACTTCCAGTGAAGCTCTTAACATCTTCAACCTCCAGCTCAGCCTCCTGTCTTTTTGTCAGTGCCACCATCTCCATCTATCACAGCAGGTCTCACTACCATCTTGTAGACCTTCCTTTCCACTCTTGCTGCTCTCCTTTTGTCATAAATCACCCCTGACAGCCCACCCTGCCTGCTCTCTCTTCTTCACCTCTCTCGTGCACTGTCCGTTGCTTTGGATGGTTGACCCCAGGTATTTAATCTCGTCCACCTTCATGACCTTTGCTCCCTGCAGCTTCACCTTTCCACCTGTCTCCCTCATTTACATACAAATGTATTCTGTCTCGCTTCTACTGACTTTTCTTCCTCTTCTCTCCAGCTCATACCTCCACGTTCTGTTATTTTTTAGTGTTTAAGGGTGTTAAATTTTCTAGCAGCTCATTTCCAGTAAGAACTCGAGGTGTTCAGTTTTTTTAATTGAACAGACGATATAAAAGTTGGACACTGGCTTCTGTTTGAAAATTGGTGCCAACTCAGGAGTGCCTTAAAGCTGCATCCTTTCCTACAGACAGCAGGGGGCGACCTCTGGAGTTGCAAAAAGACTTCCAGTTGTATAAACGTCTATGGGAAGACTATTATATGGGCTCAATCTCTAGTTTCTAAAACTAGTCAGATTGGATTATCCAAGATACGCTTGTGGACTAACGGCCTGTCAATCACACAGAGTTAGACAATACCAAGATAGCGACAGCGAAAATGCTCGATTTCACAAACCAGCGTGTGACCTCACAGTAGCTACATACAACTGAAAAAAGACTCAAAAAAGACTAAAAGTGAAAAGACCGTCATTCAATCTATGATTTTAAGTGTTGCTACTAAACTTTATTAAATGCAATAAAAAAGTAGAATAGCGTTGCTAATGTTAGCCCACACGTCTTTTCATCGGTGAACTCCACATACGTGGATGAAAACCATCCACGTATGACTTTCTCATACAGTAGGCATGTGTGCAGAGTGAACACAGACCTATTTGTTTCTCCCAGCTTCTTTTCCCACCCTGTTTTTGGCTCAAGCGGGCCTCTCTTCTATTGGACAGCTACCTCACCTCTTCCTCTTCTCCCTTTCACCTTCACCTCTACATACCCAGCTTCCACTGAACACCACCACAACAGGGTATCCAGTAACAACACTCAGTGACTACTGATTTCACCCAGGTCTTTCTGCGGTCCTGATAGGGATCGAGGCCACCTATTTAAACCAAACCACATGGCTTAAGGGGACACAATGTGTAATGGACCTAAAAATAAATAGGGGTGGCCACAGAGAAAGAAAGACCACGTTACATGAACAAGTAGTTCATTATAATTATAAATTACAGCTGGTAGGAGCATGGAAATCTTTTCCAGAGTTTTAAGGACTCAAAATCTCAACTCAGTGTTCACTCTCTGGCTTTTTCTGCAGTTCCCAACAACGTCTACTTGCTCACTGAGGTGGGGGGAAAAAAGCCAAAACATGACTATTTTGTTTCAAAGAACCATTTTTATGTGGGTCAAACAGAGTAACCTCACCTTTGCTGGTTTTAATGCTGTGGCTCAGATCATGGCTGAACCAATTATCCAGCAGTAGTTCAGTGAATTTAGCTCTACTTGTAAACACAGATTCTCTGAAAACGGGACAGCAGGAGTGTTTGATGCTGCTTTATTAGCATCAAACAGCCACCAGCCTGGACGAAGCTGTTTATCTGAGCCATGTCAAGGTGATGACCTTCAGGCTGTGGTTCACATGGCAACATGGGGTTGCAGCTGAGGCGAAAAGTGCCACGACAAGGTTACCGAGAGCACTGATTTGCTTCTCACACACAAAGACACCTGCAGCAACCATTCAGAGATAAAACACGCGGATCTGCTGGTTTGTGCTGCCGTCGGTGCAGCTCAGGACCTAAAAAACTGCAGCTTAACTGGTTCAGACGTGGCATGCGCTAATAGTGAATGCCATCCCTAAGGCATGTGAAGGGATTAAGTTGTTGGGCAGGTGTAGCTTCCCAGCTTCTGAGATGACTGACTAAACACGGTGTCGAGGCCTCAGCCGGTGTGAACGTGGAGTTTTAACAATCAGCTGTTCACCTGATACGCTGAGTCCGTTTACTGTGTTTAAGAAGACAAAAGAACAGGACTATTCTTTTCTCTTCCGTGATGTGACCCACTCTCCCCCACGCAGCACCAATTTTACCAGCGATGGCCAACTCATCAGCTTTGTTGGTATAGCGCTGGGAAAGCAGGAGCCAAGAAGTGTCCAGTCAGGTGTTCCAAAGGAGGGTTTTACAACATCAACATTTGTCCGTGTCCAGTTCAGAAAGATAAAGTTGCTGTTTCTGTGGTGTTTGCTGGGTTGGATCCCTCGAGTGTGGCACCTCGTAGCATCGGCTCGCCCAGTTTGACCTAACTTTATTTCAATCCAACGCGGCTGCAAAGCCACGCCGACACACTGAACGAAAGGAAAATAGTTCAGCTGTTGCCTTGAGGGCAAAATGCTCAAAATAGCCACGATGATAGGATCTCACCTGGTTCATCAGGTGACTCACATGCTGAAGCTACTGCAGGGGCTGAGGTTTTAGTCTGCCCCAGGTCTGTGTGTTGTTCCTCCAACTCTCACTATACTGTCCTTTTTAAAAAACAAAAGCTCAATACTGAATCTTTAGAATGGCACTAATCCCACCTGTGTTTTGATTGGCTGATTGTCGCTGATTCTTCGTGTCACGATGTTTGTGGGATTGAGGAGATTAGAGTCTAAACCTGGCAAAACACTTATGCCTGGATTTGGGGGCCCAGATTTCCCCTTCCCAACCTTCAGGGAAATCTGCTCTGGCACCAGAATCATTACAGTTCTACATTTTTCAACTTTAGCTTTGATTTGAAAAAAATAAATAAATCAGAGAGTCAACAGAAAAACTGTGAGTGAAGCTTGGATTAACTGGAGTGGTTTTGGAGTACTCACGCCTGGCCTGGAGTTGCCCCCATTGACCCTGTGCTGGAGCTGAGAGTTTCCGTGCACACGGAGGTCCATGTCTGGTTTTGGTCTGAAGAATCATCTAATCTTCTGAAGGACAGCCTGCAGACATAGAGGAGAGACGACACGTCAGACAATAATATCTCAGGCTTCAGACTGCCCTGAATGCTCCGTTTCAGGCTTTTTTTCTGCTCCCGGCCCTGTATGATGTCATAGAGGAGCCCCAACATGAAGGTGTGTGTGTGGGGGGGGGTTATCCTTTATCCTTTATTGTTATTAGGGCCTTTGTTATGCAAGATGTCTACATTAAGACTGCTGTATATTCAAATTTGGCACAATAAAAAAAGCAAAAAAATTGTAAGATTTAAAGAATGTAATGCAAAAAACTCTTCAAATAAAAGTGCATTAAGGTAAATAAATTATGTCTGCACTTAAGCTGTCAGAATTTATTCAATATTTAGCAGCAATTACAGAAACCAGCAACTACTAATAACTGTTCTGTTGTTAGACATGAGACGGTCACAAAGCGTTGGATTAATCTTTAACAGTGCGTTAAACTTCACAGACTGTAAAATCCACGACTGCTCCTGTCAGATAAATGCACAAAGTGCATCATTGCCCTGAGGAATGTAAATTTAGTTTACAGCTCAGCCTCTCAGCAGAGAGACGCGCACCGGACGGACCAGTTAACCGAGAACAGGCAGCTGCAGAACAGGATCACGGGGCCGAAACCACCGAGATCTTTAGGCCGGCACATTCCTGCCGAAAGCTGCTCTCACGCCAGCTTCAGAACAAAGAGAAATGCTGCCCGATGAGTTTAAAAAGCCAGAAATAAAGAAGTGAAAGGAGTGCCAAGAAACATCTGAGCAAAGACGAGGCGGTGACAGCGAGTGAGTCTGTGTCCTCAGACACGGGCCATAAAATGTAGTAAAATATTAGGAGAGCAGGACAAGCACTTTGTTACCTATCATACAGGTAAGTTTGAGCACTGTGGTGGACACAGCCTCACTTTCCTGCATTTCTTTTGAGTTTTGTTCCATTTTCTGCACCAATTTGCCTCCTAATTATATCAATAATAAAAAAAAAAAATCCACATATAAAAGTAGATTTTCGGCTTTTATTAAGGGAGTTTTTTTTTTTAAAATCTCTATACACTCATTGTCATGTTATTACTTAATATTTCTGCTGACTCATTATTTAAACAACCCCAAAAGTAATTTTTGGAGCCAGTGTTTGTGTTATCTTCACAATTTCATTGGTTTATTTATATCAATCCATGATTGATGGTAAATCATCTCTGCAAGCCATCAAACAAAAACTTATTAGGAAATATTTTTAACTTGTACCCATATTTTGGACTCATTTTCAGATGTGGGGAAAAAACGGTGCTCATGATTCAGATTTACACTTCTTTATTTTTTACACTGTTATCATCTTTGCTTTCAACATTTAAAATTACTTCTGAAAAGGAAAAATCCCTCCAAACCTCTCGGCTTATAAACATTTTCAGTGTATTACAAATTATCACTGAAAAATACCGCAACTTTAGGTAAAGCTTTATTTTCTACTTTAAACCTGGAAAAAATCCGATGAAATGCAGAAAAGTAAAAATGTTTCTTACCCAGAAAGTCCGCACATGAACCATCGTGAGGTTAAAACCAGCAGCCGGACAGATGTTTTTTCTTTACGGAGAAAGCATCAAGATTAGGCTCCGACTTCTTTCTTGAATAGTCCAAATCGCTCCTGTTGCGCTCTTGTTGCGCTTCCTGTGCGCAAAAACACCAGAGCGGCGCGTAACGCGTCACTTAAAACCACGAGGAAACTCCGCCCCCAGGAGGGTGTGTGTGGCTTCATTCAGGTGTGTGTGACAGCAGTGACACAGTGGAAAGTTATCCATCTCTCTCGCTGTCTCTCTCTCTCTCTCACACACACACACACACACACACACACACACCTCAGAGTATCACAGGGATGGGTTCAGAAACAGTTTTATTTTTGTTTTGACTCATGACTGAAGCATTCCATTCATTCTTTTGGGATCGCATTAAAAAACTCTACAGTAGAAGAACAATAGAAGCAGTTGAAACTAAATATAGATCAGGCAGGAAAAATCAGAGGTACTCCCCGAGTCTCCATCTATATGCATACTTGGATTTTCCAAGCTGTTTACATCCACATTAAAGAATATTAATATATCAACTGTCACCTCTTAACAACGAGTCACTGTTTTACACTGAAGTCCCCAAATAGTTTATAAAGTAGTTACATTTATCTACAGCTATAACATTTAATATGGCGACAGTGACGGGGGTCGTTGTGGTGCACGCTGAGTAACTAACTTGCTGATTACTCTGGGTTTTGATTGTAACTGAGTACTCTGATTTCAGGAGAAGATCTGATTTATTGAGTTCAGTTTGGGTCTTCATGAGATGGAAGTGCACGTAAACAAAAAAATAAATAAAAGACATAACGAGTCCTTAAATTTAGAAACGTGGCTTCTGCGCCCCCTGCTGGCTGAAGTCCGACGCTCATTCACACTCACCCGGTCACTTTATTAGGTACACGGTGCTATTACTGGGTTAGACCCCGTTTTCCCTTCAGAGCTGCCTTAATTCAACAATGTGCTGGAAATATTCCTCAGAGATTTTGGTCCTTATTGACATCACAGCATCACACAGCTGCTGCAGATTTGTCAGCTGCATCCATGATGTGAATCTCCCGTTCCACCACATCCCAAAGGTGCTCTACTGTTCTGAGATCTGGTGACTGTGGAGGCCATTTCAGAACAGTGAACTCACTGTTACATTCAAGGAACCAGTCTGAGATGATCCGAGCTTTGTGACATGGTGTGCTACCCTGCTGCAAGCAGCCATCAGAAAATGGGTACGCTACAGTCATAAAGGGATGGTCTTGGTCAATACTCAGGTAAACTGTGGGATTACCTGAGTGTGCCAATAAAATATCTCACACCCCATTACACCAGCAGCAACCTGAATTGTTGATATGCTTTCATGCTGTTTATGCCAAATTCTGACCCTACCATCAAATGTTGCATCAGAAATGAGACTCCTCAGACCAGGCGATGTTCTATGGTGTCCAGTTTTGGTGATCCCATGCACATTGAAGCCTCAGTTTCCTGTTCTTATCTGACAGAGTCCAATGTACAGTGTGGTCTTCTGCTGCTGGAGCCCATCTGCTTCACGTGTCACGTGTTCAGAGATGCTCTTCTGCATATCTTGGTTGTGATGAGTGGTTAATTGAGTTCCTGTTGCCTTCCTATCAGCTTTAAGCAGCCTGGCTATTCAACTCTGACCTCTGACATGAGCAAGGCATTTTTACCCAGAGGACTGCCGCTCACAGTGTGTAAACCTTAGAGGCGGTTGAGTGTAGCAAAAATTCCCATGAAAGAACAAAATGAGTTGAATTGAAACTGTGGATAAAAAGTAAAAGTTCTTTTGGAAGTTTTCATTCTCCCTCCACCTCCACTGTTCCAGAACCCTCACATACACCCTCTTTGACTGAAATAAATCAGCATGTAAAATCTAAAGAAGGGAAACCACCCACGAGAACGAGAGTGAGTGACTATAATTTCTGAGTTCATAATGTCAGAGAATATGTCACTTTATATGCCACTACACTTATTATCATTATTATTACTGTTGTCTAATTTTCTTTTTCTTTTATGCAAATTAAACCTCACAAACCTCTTTATCTGAATATCATCTCCCTCCTCTGGCTATAGTTTACTACATACTGCTGCCTGAGGACTAAGACTGAAAGACTGATAAAAGAGTTTTTAATCCACAAGCCATCTGTCTGCTCAACTCTGAGCCCTAAACTGGATTATTATTGCACAATGCAGTGTAAATTATTATATTATTCTATGTATAGTGTGTAATTACTTATTTTTATTCTTTTAAAATTCATAAATTTTGAGTTGTTTTTGTTATAAATTTATTAACTCTCTCTCTAATCACATTTTTTCGAGAATAGGTTTCTTCTTTTTCATTTTTCTTTTGTTTTTAATTGTAGTATTTTGGACAATTTTTCGCCCATATGTTCTGCATTTTTATCTCCCTCCCTGAGCTACACTTATAATTTTAGAATTTAATTTGCCTTTGTTTTTTCTCTCTTTTTAAAATAACTTTAACCTCTTGTAATTGAATATATTACCCTCCTCTCTGAGCTACATTTATTTGATTTTTTTCTGATAGTGGTCCTAATGCTGAGTGGTGCGTTTCTCCCCTCTGCGCAGCATGATTTCTGACGGCTCTCTGGTTTCCCAGTGGACCGTGAACGCGTCTCCGTCAGTTGGAGCTCCGCTGTGCGTCAGCAGCCGCTCCGGTGAGTCGCTCTTCGTTTGTTTGTCTGTTTCGTCCCGTTAACGTGAGGAAGGCCGGTCGACCGGGCTGCAGTGCACACGGAGGTCCGGTGAGTCCACTTTAAGGTGCCGTTACTGTTTTCATTTTAATGGCCGGCTCGCTGAGTGTGGCGAACTTGCTCAACACCGCTAGCTTGCGTGCTACATGCAAAAAGGATCGATGCGTCCATTGTCGGACAGCGCTTCTCCTCTTGCTCACTGCTGCTCAGTCACACGCTCAGTTTACGGTGTTTTAAAGCGCATCCGCTGTCAGATAAATCAGTGCATTTATCAGTTTGCTGTATTCAGGGAAATTAGCCATTCGAGCCAGGCTTTACGCAGTGGCCGATAATGGAATCAGGGTTCCCCCTTGCTTGATTCATTGATGTTTATGGCTGAGGAGGACGGATGTGTTGTCTTAACACTTTTCTTATTATAAGGTGACTTATTTCCGTCTTTTTAGCGCAGCTGTGCAAAAATTCCCGCTCTCATTCATATCAATTAATGTTAGCTAACATTAGCTGCTCGGCTAAACTTAGCCCGTCGTAGCAGCGAAACCCGAACCGACCGTTCGCGAACATACGCCGCTTCCCCGCGTCCTTCACACGGCGTCAGGTGACAGTCGTTAGCCCCTTAACGTCAATCCCCCTCCAGGCTGCAGGTGTTCACATGTTAGCGTATTAGCATAATAGGCAACATCACGTAACATGCCATCGGCAGCTAACCCAATGCTAGCTCTCAGGTGCTCATAAAACACACCTGAGAGCAGGAACCGTTTACCTGGAGGAGCGACATCAGCCCTCCAGCATACAGGTGACTCTGTAAGCAGCCCCGCTGTCTGCAGGCAGAGCTGGAGATCAGGTAAATGAGCAGAGATGCAGTTGTAGGCGTAAACTCAGGTGATACTTGTGTACGTGCTGCAGAAACCCCCCAGGACTCCGTGCAAGTCTGAAGCCGGCACATTTACGAGGAAAAATGGGTAAATTTTACAATGAAAAACTAGGAAATGTATGGAAAAACTGGCAAATTTATAAAGAGTAAACGTAGAAGGAAAACCCTTCAAATTTACAAGAAGGGTAAAAAAAAAAAAAAAAA
>VUQJ01022278.1:7394-23410 GCA_015108635.1 Andinoacara biseriatus | reverse complement strand
ACTGCCGCTCTGTCGAGGTTTTAAGATGATAGTGTCAGTGCAATTAAGGCTCCCAGCCACAGGAAGCTGACTACCGCAGCGTTAAGTGCTTCAGTGAACTTACTGATGCGTTTTAGTCTTATTTCAAACATAAATGCTTACTTGACAAGGGGACGCCGCGAGGACGCTGCACCTCCACCGCAAAGAC
Organism: Andinoacara biseriatus; assembly: GCA_015108635.1. Classification (NCBI taxonomy): domain Eukaryota; kingdom Metazoa; phylum Chordata; class Actinopteri; order Cichliformes; family Cichlidae; genus Andinoacara; species Andinoacara biseriatus. The sequence goes on along the minus strand of VUQJ01022278.1, from coordinate 23,223 downwards.
TCCCACACTCAGCAGCAGCAGCTGCAGCAGCAGATACTGACAGGACATAATGAGAGTCCAACGTGCAACGACACCAACGCCTAGCAGTCATACAAAATAAATAAATTAAACACAACTTCAAGCATATAATTCCAGAAGCGATAACTTTATAAACTACAGGCGGGTGGGCAAATTACGACTTCATATTCCGGAGCTAACAAATAAATGCTAACTAGCACATTCAGCTACCGCATTAGCAAACCACAAATTAACACGCCGATATAAAGACACTATTTGAGCATATATACTTATAACAACTTCCCATTACCTTTGCAGTTCAATCAAAGCACTAAAGCCCAAACAGAATTTGTATTTTATCTTCTTCAAGATAGCTAATAGCTAATCACTACCATTCAATACACCACCTAGTTCCGTATGGGTGAGCTCATGCGCATGACCGCGCCACCTTCTGCCATGTCCCACTCTGATTGGACGACGCTCTGTGTAGCTGCTGTGATTGGCGGAGAGTGAGATAAGCCTTTGCACTTGTCTGGAGTGTAGTGAATTCTATGGGGTATATGTGAGGACGCAGCCATCTCATGTTAGAGAGGTAGTTATCACTGTTTACACTTTAACGTATACACTTTATTTAATGTTGGGGGTAAATAATAATTAACAATCGAAAAAGCCCACACAATCTACGAACATGCAGTTGCCTGTCTATAAAATCATGGTGCTTTTGTGCCAGAATTAATATAAATAGGACAGTCTTAAAGGGATGTTTGCATGTACCTACCTACACATACTGGAGCAAACTGGTTCAAATAAAGGTTATTCGAAGGTTACCTAAAAGTAGGTGGGGGAAAGCCCCCTTGCCCCCTAGGCAGCTGGTGGGTTCCCTGCAATATCCAGTAAAAAATACATTCTCACTATACACTAGGAATAATTATTAAGCAAGTTCAATTTGTTTTACATCACTTTTCAAGACAAGGAAACAGTCACAAATTGCTATACAGAGTTATCAGTAAAAACCAGCCCATGTCAAATCAAAGTTGACACACATGAACCAAACAAAACAAAAGGTTCTGTGTATTAGCCTTCACAGTGGATGAAAAAGACCCTGATCGCTGTCTGATTTGTTTTGTAATTTTTTCAGGAGCAAAACCATCATCTTCTCTACATCATTCCGCAGAAGTTTTTAAAAACCATTAACGCAAACAAGAAAAACTGACAGCAAACATGACAGTGGGATTTGCATTTAATAGAAAAATCTTGCTTTATTTGTATTTTAACACACTTTACAGTACCGAACAGTGAAATAAAAGAAAAATATACTGATATACTATAATATTGTTTTATATATAGCTGTTTGCTTATTAAATGCATTTATTCACAAAATGACACCTCAGCTCTGTCAAGAGGAAAAAACTCTCATAAAAATAATATAATAAAAAATAACTTGGACACATTTTACACATTACAGCAACATCATTTACAAATATTACAATCATTTCATGTTTTTTTTTCCCTTGAATAACCTTTCTTGCTCATGAACAAACACATGAATTAAAGCCCAGAGAAGTATTCTCAGAGTCAGTCTGTGACAACATAACCTGACAGCAACCCCGATGGGAACCAGCTAAGTAGGCCACCACGGGATGGACATTTAGGGTATCAGTCTAGATCGTGATTAAAGTTACTAAGAAACAGAGGTGGTGACAGTGCTAGAAATGGCCAAGTTACGTAAGGACTCATTTATCTCCTTTGACTGCATCTTATGTGACTACAGCTTCCTTTTGACTATCAGTCAAATGGGTTAAATCTTACATGGACATTTAATAAAGAATGATCAGTTTGTTTGGTTATGCCTGCAGATACGAATGAACACCGACTGCTTCACAATGAGTTTGTGGTTTGGCCCAGTGGAATATAATCAATAAGTGACTGCCAGTGACCAAACCAGCAGCATACACACACCGTCCGCCTCGAAACCTGATGAAATAAAGTGCTGGTACAAATATATTTGATTTTAACGATAAATGTGAATAATTAAAAAAATAAAAATAAGACAGCACATGTGAGGAAAAATATATTTGAAGGATGGAAATATGGGGATGTAGCCTGCAGTGGTTCACTTAACAACTTTAAGTGGTTATTTGTCAATCATAATGACGCGGATAAATTTATAATTTACAATACAATAATACATTATATACAAGAGTGGTAATGCTTATAGCTATATCATCAACACGTGATTCATTTTCCAGACCATCCACCAGAATGATATAAAAATAAACTGTACACAAACTGTTCAAAGAAAACACTTCCCGTGGTTTTCTTTTTGTCATTTAAAAAGAATGGCAGCAATCAATCAATTTAATAATTTCCTTAATAAGAAACAATTGCTACAGTATCGTGTTTGTATGGCAATTAAATATTGATGTTTTTATAGCTTATAACAGAACAAGAAGCCACAAAACAAAGCAAAATGTTGAAAGTAAAAGGCCAGTGCGTATGGGAATCTTTTATTTGAGTAACTTCCCATTCCACTGGATGAAACAGCCTGTGTGGGGGCCTCGCGGCTCTGCTCCAGCCTGTGACAGAGCAGGTCAAACCCACTGGGTTCTCTTACACCAGTGTGTGGTGTCCTCAGATAAGTTCAGTTACTGACCTGCAGGAACTTGCTCTTACCTTGTTGAAAAGAACCACACTTGTGTTCTTTTGTTTACGTATTTATTTTTATACCCTGTGAGAAACAAACACCTGGACAAAACGGTGGCCTGTTTGAGCTGTGCTGATCGAATCCTGAACATCCGCTCGACAAGATGCGGCGATGCCAGTAAGTGAACAATGACAAGTGTGACAACATCTTCAGCACGCTGCCATCTCTTACGTGTCCTCTAATGCTTAACGAACACACACACGCACACACACATACACACACACCCCAACTCAAGAATCAGCATGTGGTCAGATTGAAAAAAAGAGCATCCCTTTTCATTCTTAACGCCGATTTCTCACTTTCCCCTCAATGCCTTCAGATAGCTATAAGATGGTCATTTTGCCGTCCTGATTAGAAAACAACACATTCTTTATGCTGGTCCAAGTACAGCAACAACGTAACAGTTGGTCGGCAGCGGTGTCTACCTTTCCCCTCCAAATGCAATGCTGGATACATTGTGTTTAGACACACTGATACTCACAGAAATAAGCATACAGACATGATATAAATATACTAGGATATCTGTTATATATCTTATAAACCTACATATTAGCAGGCATGTATCCTGCATCTGACATTAAGGCAAAAAAGCATCAAACATAACAAGGATGATTAGGAACTGCTAGACCGCCTATTTGGCCACGTCACCCTTCTTTCCCCTGACATTCTACCTCCCTGATTTTCTTATTCATCTGTCTTCCCTTGAATCACTTCACCCACTGAAGTTTCTCATCCTTTACTTTGGTGAGATTTGTTGTGTGTGAGGAGACGAGGATAACCACGCAGTGCAAGTGGGTGTGAGATTGCGAGTGAAAATTTGTTCTGCTGATGAAATAATCCCGTGTCCCTTCAACGTATTCAGCAACTGTTAAATATAAAATAGGCAAAAACGTATGCTTCAAAGCATCACATGGCTTATTCTCAGAAAGTTAAAAAAAAAAAAGATATTCTAATAATTAAAAAATAAAAGATAAGCTGGAAAGAGAGTCCACTGGTGGTTGTGGTGGTGGTAGGGATTGCTCTGCATTTAGAGTTCTGAGTTATTATATTACCAGAAGAGCAACAAAGGAAGACTTACAGCTGAAAACATATCACCACAGAAACTGTACGTGTGAGATACACACCACAATACCATGAACAGTAAAGAGAGAGATCTTCAACAAGAGACAATCAAAAATGATAACAGAATCAGACACTCCTGTCCCACAATGCATTGCTTCACGACAGCTCCGTTCAGGAAGCTGGTGTTTCAGAAAGGCACAGAGCCATCTTGCACCAGTAGCACTCTCCGTGTAAAGGGAAAAGGGGGTTACGAGACCTGACGGCCCCTTCATCGCAGCATCTTCCTTTCTTTCTGTAGTTTTTTCCCCTCTCCTCCTCCAACTCCCAATGGGATTATCTTATTTTTCTTTCCGACAGAAATGGAAAAAAAAAAAAGAAGTCACTCGGATGTGTAGCTTTTCTGAGGAGAACAGTTTCTATTGAGATTCTAACGAACATGAATTACTAATACTGACTGAACACTAGTTAATACTCCATTAGGGATGGCTTTTTCCAAAGAGATTCATTACTTATCAGTGTCCCTCTTATAAATGCACACATACAAACATACAGTCCAGTTTGTGTTTCTGCCCGTGTGTTTCCAAGAAAAAAAAAATACCCAAAAAGAAGGGGGAATATGCAGAGCGCACTTTTACCGCATGACCGCTGCATGCTTGTACACACATTGCATTAGTTGACTTGTTCCTGCGCTTGTTGTTGTTGTTTTTTAAAGTTATAACGTGTCACTTCATGTGTGTTTATGTGTGTGCATTTCAGTCCAGAGTGCTACGCTGTCTTCAGTCGCCCACCATTAATGCTCTCCTAAATTCCTCTTAGTTTAAAGTCCACTGTGGAACCAGTCGAAGGACTTGTCACCACTCCAAATCTACAGTTGCTGTGTAATTAACTTCTCTTTAAGCAATTTTTATTTATTCCCTTTTTGAAAAATATATTTAAAGGTGTGTATTGTCATTGCAGTCTTATTTGTTCTTGGTTTGGCCATTGAAAGGATGAACAAGATAATGTGTGCAAGTGAGGAGGGCGATACAGGAGCAGAACTCATGTATCATCAGCTTGTGAAGAAGAATCCTCCTCTTCCTCTACAGGACTTGTGTCAGAAAGTCTGTCCTTTTCAGGCCCCCTACCCGACTGCGATTTCAGCTCCTCCTCCAAGTCCTCTTCTTCCATCGCCACCTCATCTTCCTCTTCTATTATATCCTCATTTTCCTCCTCTGCCATTATATCTTCCTCTTCATCCTTTTTACACTCATCCTCCCCGTGACTGCAGTCCTGTACCACATGGTTTGGCGTGGACTTATCATCCTCGTCTTCCTGTTCCCTCTGCGAGCTCTCTTCAAGGGTGAGCTCAAACTGAAACTTGTCTATGCAGGCGTTTAGATCCTTGTCCTCATCCACAGGAGGTGGTGAGGGGCTTTGGGGGATAGTACTCTGATACCAGTCCCTGTTGTCCTCCAGAGTGTCCAAGATTTCCTGGGCATCAGGGTGCACAAGATCCCCCCATGTCTCCCACAGCGGGTGGACAATGTAGTCAATAAAGCCCACCTGGATAAAGGAGGGAAAAAAAGGCAATGACTGACATGACATAAGCTAGCACAGTGGTGTCTCTTCACTGCCTGCAAATCAGCATTAAAAATGTAGGAGGATGACTGCTGTGATCAGAGCTGATAAATCACTCTCCGAGCTGTAGTTATCACTCCACCTACAATATTAACAGTTATCCAGTTGCGTGTAGTCATATTCATACATGTGAGTATTTCCCTGCTGCTCATTTACCTGACTTTTTTCCACAGATGCAGTGTGTTTATCGCACATGGGACTGATCTCCATCCCCCGCTCTCTCTCCTTGTCTCCCTGCCTAAAGAACTCCTCCATGATTCTCTCTGTCCATTGTCGATACACAGCCAGAGGCTTCGTGGGATTGCTCAGGTCAGCGCAGTGCACCATGTTCCTCAATACCTGCACAAACACAAAATCATTTCTCTTACTCTATATTGTGAAAAGTTATTAAGACTAGCCTGAATTCTGATTAGTACGAGGATTGTTTGAGCATAATCTATCCTGTCCCTTGGGAGCAGAAACCCAACTTTTTGATGACCTCTTTCACACTTACTTTACTCGCTTTTCCTTTCTTTTCTTCCACGTGTTTGCACTACTCCCAATCCTCTTTCTCCAAAATCTCAGCAACTGCTCTTTTCTTATTGATCTTGACACTAACTTGGCAAAAATGTTCTTCATGTTTAAAAGCTCAGGAAACATCCTCTACTACTTGCGGCTGGATTTAATTAACCTCTTCAGCTTACTTCCTAATGAAAAGGTAGTGAAAATGTTATCATTTAATCCAGACATCACCTGCGCTCTCCCTTTAATTCTCTCTTTTAATGTCAGCAGTTCTTTTGTGACATCTGGCTGTGGCGGTTCAAGTCACAGTTTCTCCAGTGGTGAAGAAGAAGTCTTTACTCATTGAATTTCAGAAACCCCAGACTAGTAGTCCTTTCCAAAACTCTTGACACATATAATAATACAACAACATTTTAGATGTCAGTCATTCAGGATGCAGACAGATTCAAATACAGTTTGAATCAGCACTGCTTTCATCTCTGCTCAAAGACAGCCGACCACCTTTAGAAACTGTCAGCAGCCACCTCCACCTCGGCTGACATATCTCGGGATGTTTTTTTTTTTTCTGTCCTTTTCATGACTCTCTTTGTTAAAGCTCAGGTTCTTGCTTTTGTGGGTGAGACTTAACTAGAAGATAGTTAAGATACATCTACGTGGTTTACATTTCCAGGTGGATCAATGTGTAATCAATAAAACTAGATCTGGACACGGCTGTAACTCTGCACAATTTTCCAATGATTTTTGATAACTGTCTGTATCTTAGACCTTGAAGAAGTTTGGTGTGTGAATTATACAGTTCAACCAAGCAGCAGCGTCCAGCTCTGAAAGGTGAAGCAATCATTCAAACACCAAGAAAACTTGAGTTCCTCAAATTGCCACTTAAAAGGCGGACAGACTGAGTCCTCATGGAAAAATCTATACCAATTAGCTGGTATCGGCGTCTGTGCAGTACACTCTGCTAACCAGGCAAGCTAGCATTATATGATACCCTAGCACTCCACCATTGCAGCCAAATGCATCACTTCTGGCTCCAAATAATCAAGACTGTAACAGCCATGGAGTCAAGCCTTCAAAACACAAGTCCACAAGCTAATGGGTGTCTTTGTGGTGGCGACAACCATCTTATACATGCAGTCTATGGGTTCAGCTTACTTAAAACAAAATGCCACTTCCGTATTTATTGTGTTTTCAAAATGTTTCAACCACCAACAAACAGCACTGGAAAGTTTATAGAATACTACAAAGCAGAAATCATAGCTATTGCGGTGCCTAAGCAAGCAGAATACTGCCATTATATTTAATGGAGAGGGATGGAACTGGAAACATGCAAGTTATACTGTACATAATGTAATAATTGTACAGCACCTTTCTTTACTTCTACTTTTTCCAAGCCAGTGTTTATAACACTCTGAAATATTCCTCTCAATGTTTGTTGATTGCAAGTACTTTTAAATCACTAAAATAATGGCGTCTCACCTGTATTCGATCAGTGTAGTGGTCAAGCATCAGCACTCCAGAACTTGTCACTTTCTTGGTTTCCACCATAGTCTTGAGGTCTGCCAGCAAACTCATGTGTTTAGACATATCTGTTGCCAAAACCTGAAAGCAGAATGAGTATGAACGCATTAGAGGAAAAATAGAGAGGCAAAGAATAGAAAGGTCACAGGAGGGGAGCAGATGAAGACGTGAGTAGGTATTCATCTTGATTATTTAGAGTAAATGTGTTGACACTCACCATGTCAATAACAAGTTTCCTCAGGCTCTGTCTTTGCCTCTTGGTAAGGTTCTGGAAAATGTCACAGTTCTCCTCGTGAAGCAGCTTAAAACCTACAGCCAAGTGATGGTTCTCCAGCACGGACTCATCATTATACATCAAGGCTAATTCTGAGTCTGAGGGAAGTGTCATACAATATACAGTATCAGTAAAACTGCAGCATCAATGTGCTCCAAAATCCACCATCAGATCAGTGTCATGGTCATAATAATTTCCTAATGTTTCCTAATGTTTTTTTTTTCCAAGTACTTTGTTAAGTGATAATAAATATCTCTTGTAAAAGAGGATATTTATCTTGAGAAAATAAATATTTTTCCAAGAGCCAAACACATTGCACAGTGAAAAGCAAACCTATCAAAAATTAGACAAAGACCGACATGATTAATGCTGAAAATAAGAGTTGGAAAACACATTAAAGGCAAAATAGCTGATCTAGAAAAGTGGCCACATTTAATTCCTTCCCTTCAATAGCTTTCCTTGCTTTGCTAGTGGGAATTACACATAACTAGCAAACAAGAAGTACTGGGTGGCTGTGGCTCAGGAGGTAGAGCAGGTCATCTACTAGTTGGAAGGTTGTTGGTTCAATTCCTGGGGCAAGATACTGAACCCCAAGTTGCTTGTGATTGTGTGTGAACCTTAGAAAGAAAGCACATAGATGTATGAATGGGTGAATGAGACAGGCTGTACAAAGAGCTTTGAGTACTCATGAAGAGTAGAAAAGCAATATATAAGAACCAGCCCATTTACATCAGGCAGATGCAGCTTTTTGTATGTCATTATTTACGTTGTTTCATGTTTTGTTTTTTTTAATTACCTGAGTGTGTTTGATGCAGTCAGATCAGACATTAGACAATCTAGTACAAAGCCGCACAATGTCTGATTCCGCCCATGTGAGAGTAACGTAGGTAAGTGTAGGCTGCATGTGTCCTGAGCTACTGCAGGCTCTACCCAGTCAGCCCCCATGCCTAAAGCAAACGCAGTTTTAGAGTATTCCTATCTGTGCATCCTTTTCCTGAACCACTTAAGTGTTGGCGACTATGAGAGGAAAAGCAAGGCCTTGCCAGTCTATCACAGGGTTAACACAGAGAGAAAACCACTCACACTCACCTTCACACTTAGGGTCAATTTAGAATCACCAATCAACCTAACATGCATGTCTTTGGAGTGTAGCAGGAAGCTACACACACACACAGCCACAGGTAGAACATGCAAACTCCACACAGAAAGGTCCCAACCCAAAACCTTCTCTCTGGGCGGGGACAGTGCTAACCACTGCACCACCCTGCTGCAGAACTGCCAGTTTTGGAGTATCCGAGAGCATCTCAGTGAGTGATAACATGTTGTACCCTGACTATCCCCTGCTGTGTGAAACAGCAATTTCAGACAGTGTCTCACTTGCATTTTCTAGCGTTTGTACAGTATGTGAAAACAAAACGTTTAATCTCATTGTGACTCACTGGTGTTTATGAGGAATTGGTTCGACACTCCTGGATGGTCCACATCATGGATGGCAGCAGCAAATAACGCAGCTAGTATCTCTAGATCGGTGAATACAGCCTGTAAGAAAGAGAGAAATAAAAAAGGGAAACATTTTGAAAAACAGTTTGCAATTTGGGAAGCTGTGTGGGCTTCTTGTACTTCTGCTTTGTCTTTGCTGTTAAATAGAGTTATTTACATCTAAAGCTGGTGTGGACAGCAGCACATGAGTAGACTGAGTGACATCCGCAGCGTGGAGGCTGTTGTGGTAGGCCACATTGGCGTGATAGTGGTCCTCCAGGGTCATCACATAGGTGACAAACGTATCCACAGGTATCCGAAAGGTTTTCAGTAGATCTCTTTCCTGCAACAGGAACAGTCCACAGGGGTCAAAGTCACAGTCATGTACATGTTATTAGCTACTGCACAATCCATTAAGTCCAGTCTCTCACCTGGAAGATGGCATACATTATGCAGCTTAGGGGTCGATTATTAGAGAACTCTGCCACGCGAAAGATATTAAGGCCCCACTTGTTCAAGTCATTCAGCTCCTGAGGGCACAACAGACACAAGTAACACACTTAAGGACAATGGTACAATCCAAACTGCTGGTTCTGTAAATGATATTACTGATCCAGAATCAGTTTCTCAGTACTGAAACTATCTTTAAAAGTGGTATATGACATCATATGTAATATTCGGTTTCAGTGTTTTGGAATGTTCTCAAAGAAGACTATAGGATGTACACATGAATGGAATATTAGATTTACATTAGGCAATACAGTGTGTTGCGAAAGTATTGGGAAATTTGTGTTGATTTGACTTCCATTTACCCTGGCTAGCGCATCCTCATGTTCAGTTTTCACTCCGAAGCGAGGCAGGGCGGAGTTGGAAAGGCTGGAGCTGTGTGTGAGCTTCTTCACACCGCTGATGTGACACATGGGCTTCTCCCTCTCCCTTATGGTGGGGGATGGGATTTCCACTTCGTTTTGCTTATCTGGAAGAAGCAGAAGTCAAAGATCAGCTACAAGTTTTGCAAGGAAGTTGCCATAAATGATGGCAAGAAATCAGAGGCAGGATTTCTTTACCTAGAAAGGTAGTGGAGATGTATTCTGACACTTGGTTCCCTGAGCGACTCATCTCTGACAAATGGGACAGCTCCCTGTTCAACATCCTTTTAAACTGAGGAGAGGACAGACATTGACAGGAGTGAGTGACTTGAACAGTAGTTCGAACATAGAAGCACAAAGACACATTACTGACATATCCAAATATATACAGAGGAATCATTAACGTTGTACTTTAGATTCCATTTGCAGTGATATGTAACAACAAAACATTCCTGTGATTCAAATATGAAAAAATAAATTATCACCCTCATTTGCTAAAGAGTGAGAAAATCAATTATGAATCATGCCTCCCCCTTTTCTCAGATAAGAACAGACTGTTCAATACCCCAACTCAGTGTGCTTGAACACAGATTTCCAGTGATATGCTGCGGTAATGTGGCACGTTTTTATGTATTCTTCTTTATACATCTACAGACACAAATGTGATTAAATGAGTGCATTATCCATGCAGACAGAAAACACTGTTCCTGAATGTTCTCTCAGCTTTTATGTAAGGTTTTATTTTCGTAGCTCAACATGGTAATTTGGGAGACTTAACAGTTCCCCGTCAGACAAGTCATGTGAAGGCACAATGCAAATTGGACAGACCCCTCAGTCTGTGTCCTACTGACTGATCTTTCACACATAACAATCTCCATGGCAACCCGAACAGTTGCCACGGCAACTGCCTCCTCACAGTCAGTCCTTCAGCTTGATGTGAGAGCGGTGGCTGCTTGGGTGACAATCTGAGGGAGTAGGCAGGTGTCTCTGACCTTTACCAAGGTCAACCCTCTCCTCCTCTGCCTCTGCTTCTCTCTTACTTAAACCTGCTCCTCCCTCCCTCTTGAAGTAAACAGCATTCTCCATTACCTCCCTCGAGCCCCCAAATTCTCCTCTGTCACAGGCTTCTCTTTGTCTTCCTTCCTTTTCATCCATTTTATGCAACACCACCATCTGTCACTCTTATCCCCACAGTTATCTCCCATTTTCCCACCCTTTCCTGGCCTGTTGCCCCTTACGTGATAGGCCAAGCAAATAGCTACTGTAACAACAAATTGCCGGAGCAATCAGGCAGAATCAGCCATCAGCAGCCAGGAAAGCTAGTCAAGCCCAGTGGCACACTTAGGCAGCAGGCTCAGCCCAAACCTCCTCCTCCTCTCTCCCGCTCTCTCTCGTTCTTTCCTTCCCTAATGCTGTAACGCTGAGTCATAGCTGCCAACCAACACTTCTACCGTGCCAGTCCGAGTGCCAGGACAAACAACACTCTTCCTCAGATACAGACTAATGAAGCAAACATGCAAATACTGTACAGACATGGCTGTGGATTCACACACCTGCATGTAAGGTATACGTCAGGCATATATCTTTTCTAACAGTCATTGGTCCCGAGTAACACGTGGCAGGGCTCTAAACTATAACCCGTGCTCTATGATTCAGGGAAGGCAAGTAAATCTTATAATCCTAATTTTTTTCTTTTTATTAAGCATTAGGATAGTACATCAGATAGAAATCTAGAAATCTGACATATTAATGAAAACTTAGGTCATATTTTATAAATTTATATAGAGACAGAATGTTAAATAAACAAAAGGGCAATTAAGCATCTATACAGTCCCAAGAGAATAAACTTGTCCTTGACTGGCTGCATGCTTGCCTTCCTTTAGTCTGTATTGAGGCCAGCCTCAGGGTAGCAGGTGAGAGAGGGATGTGGGACGCAGGTGTGAAGGATAGAAATGGGCATTATGTGACACTGCATCTTACCTGCAGTAAAAACTGCTAGACTATTTCATAAAGTCCCAATTTTCCTATTTCTTAGATTATAAGCAGCCGTGTATACTCTCACAGGACAGAGATGTAGACAAGTTATAGGGGAATAAAGAATGAGACTGATATTGCCTTTTTGTTTACACTGCTGCTGTGATGTAGAAACACTGGGCGGAGTTAATAAATTCTGTTCCCTTATCACTGTTTCTCCTGAGTGGGTTCATGTAAATTATCTACAGGAACACACTGGCCAGCATTCAGCCTTTACTTACCTTCCCCAGAAAGTCTACCCGCACCATATGCAGTCTGCATATAAAAAATTCCAATGTATCACCTTTTAAGATTCTTCCTTATAAACTCACAATACACAACCTCTGGTGAATTTAAAAACACACATAATAATGATTAGCTAATAGATGAGTTGTTAATGCATGCATAACACTTAAAGCGTCCACAGCATCCATCCAAGATGGCCACTGCCAGGCCTTGTTTGGCTTCTGCAAGCTGCCCGAGCCCTACCTGGTCCCACCAACCGATGAGCCAGGGCTTGGAGCAGGTCTCACAGAATAGGTCCACAAAGGGTGTCCTGCGCTCCGCTGCCGTCCCACCCCCCTCCAGAACTCCTCCAGAAGCTGCACCGAGGTCCAGCTCTGCCCCTGCCCTCCCCTGCAGGGGGCTGTAGCTGGAGGAGCGGGGCAGCCTGTAGCCCCCTGGTACAGGCGAGGGGCAGGGGGACGGCGCTGGGTCAATGGCCTCCACCACACCCATGTTGAGGGTGACCGGGGGTTTTGGTCGATGGCACCGGCAGGAGGTTCGGTAGTGGAGTGGGGTGGAGGTGCTGTGGGTCCCCCAGTGGCATGAGGGCGTCGTCAGGGTGTGTGGGGAGAGGCCACAGCCAGTCAAGCCAGGACACTCCAGAGTGACGGCTGCCCCAAGAGGGGGTCAAAGGAACAGGGGAAGGGGGTGAGGGTAGGGGCTGCTGGTGCAGACTGTCCTTGCCTACATGCAATACCCCAAAGCAGGCCACCCAGTCAGTCCTGAGTCAGGCTCCAGCCTCAGTGTGATCAGAAGATGAGGGCAAACCAGGAGCCCCCTGGATCCGGCTGCTGTGGAGACTACATCTCATCCCATTTGCTGAGCAGGCTGACCCAAATCTATAGTCACTGGAGGGTAAAGGTGGATGGGAGCTGAAGGAGTAAAGATGGAGGCAGGGCAGGCTGGAGACAGGGAGTGAGGGACCGTCTGAAGGGCAAAGAGAGGAGTGGATGGAGGAAATGAGTGGCAATGTGAGAAAAATGTAAACGAAAAAATGATGTCGCAAGAGCTGAGCTGCTTGGCAAACACTAATGAAAAATTTAGATGATGGAGGTGAGGGGAATGAAGAGATGGTGACGGGAGGACAGAACGATGACTGTAGTATCGAATGATGGATGTCAAGGGAGACTGGATGACAGGAACACTGGGGAAGGGAGAAGGGGTAAACAATTGATGCTAGCAAGAGAAAAGCAAGGATGGAGAGAAAGAGAGGGAGACAGAGTGGGATGAAGGCGGGCCTGAAGCAGACGGTCAGGCTGAAGAATCAAACCAGAGCTGTGGTCTGGAAAAACAGTCTCCCTCTCTGCGTCGACTGCCCCTCCCCCACAGTACGGATCCAGAGGCCCGGCCCAGTCCTACCGGTGCATCAGCCTGTCTGTGCCGTTTCACTCCGATCCCAGCAACACACAGTCAGAACACAGGCAGTCAGGCTGCCTCCTGATACCTCCGTAGCACAGTCCTCCGCTCCAAGTCAATCCATGCATCAGTTGGCCAAAATGCCAGAGGTCTAATCCTGCTGCTTTAGGCTGCTGCTTCTCCTCAAATGCTCTGCCTCTTGCGCCATTTCCCTGGTTGCTGTAGACAGCTCTCGCAAGCTAATCAGGCAGTGTGGCTGCAGGCGCGTGCATGTGTGTGAGTGTCTGTGCTTGTCTCTGTTCAGATGCCGAGTGCGCATGTGCGACAAGACAGCATGTACGTCTGTCGAAAATATGTGTGTGAGTGAGGGTGTGAGTGTGAGTGAGAGACTGAGTGGGAATATTCATGTGTGCATCTCCATGTTGGCAGCATGGAGGATGTCTTATTTGCACCTTCTAAGAGACAGAAACATATTCACAGAGACTATGTGTTTACCAGGCAACTTCTCTCATCCTAACCCTACGTACCTTGTATGTGCACACACATATAAAGTATCTCCTTTCATTCATCACTGAATTATTTCTCCCTCACTCTTTTCATCATACGAATAATTACAAGCACAAAGAACCTCACTATTTGTTGATAGTGAAGTGCAGAATGGGAAGAATTTCTGGAATAAAACCAACAAGCCACATGATCCTGTCTCTTTAAGACAGAACTATTAAAGGAGCAGTGCCTGTGCTTCATTGGTTGTTGCCTAAGCCACATGGCTCGTGGTCAGAGAGGCAAGCCAATGACAAAAAAGGGAAGGGCAGACCCTGCTGCTGTTCGGTAGCAACCAAGGTTACAGCAGAGACATCAGCATCAGGACCTATCCACCCCCCCCACCCCCCATCCCCCCATGTCCTTCCCACCCACAAACCGTCACATCCCACCCTTCTCTCGCTCTCTCTCTCTCTCGTTTTCTCTCTCTGTTCCAGTGCCCTCACAAATACAAGTGCATGCATCTGTAAGAAGCTTGCCCATGTGAACACATATGACATATCAATGCACTAAAGCAAAAATGCAAGCATCCAAAATACAACCACATAAACCAATACAGTTTTCCAGTTTGTCAGTATACCATAGAAAAGAAAGAGCTAGCTGAACACAGGACTGGTTACACTCCACATCAATTAGTTGTGAATACAACAGGACTGCAAATAAACCCAGAATTACTACTTATCTCTCTGCAAACTATTACTGTTTTTTAATTATTTTTTGTTTTGTTTTGTTTTTGGTTAAGTACACCAAATACTTCCCCAGCTGATGAGTCATTTGCTGAGCAATATTGTGTGAACATGTGTGAAGGTCACATGTGACAGGCATTGGTGGAGGCTGGAAAAGCCTTGTGGATCAGTTTATATGTTATTCATCAACTCAGCAGGCCACTCACACTGAGGCAGATGAACAGTGAAGGTGCTGGTGAACATGTTTGCGTGCAAACAGGTGCGCACCTTGTTGGAGGCCATCTCGCTGACTGAGCGGTGGGTCTGAATGGTTTCCAGCTGGTCCAGACACCAGTCCAGCTCCTCCAGAGTTTCCCGAGCCATCTGCTGGTATGTCTCTTCTTGCAGGGGCACACACACACACAGACACACACACACACACACACACACAGACAGACAGACAATGTATAAACCAGCAGCAAGACTGAAAAGAGGACGAAAAGTGACATAAAGGCACTGATGACTTAAGATTAGGTTCCATTTATGGCAATCTAGGTCACATTCTAGTGATCGCACTATCTTAATAGTTTGCTTTGCCTAAAAAAATGACATTCACCAACACTGCACAACACTGAATCATAATTTACTTAGAAAGACAAGAATAGTTAAAGAGAAAGCTTGATTTCTACACTGTTTTGTTGTGCTTGTAGTCATGTAATGAGGCTTCTTCACTGTGTAATTATAGACGCTTAGTATTAGAAGAAGAAAAAGCCTTTATTGTCCCACAGAAGGGAAATTTGGGTGAATCATATTGACATTTTAAATCATGGTGACCTGTTTAATACATGGTGAACTGTATAATAAGAGTTATTACTAAAGACTTTTAAAAAGTAGTCCTGGAAAAAAGTAGTAGCATAAAACAAACCAACAAACAATGATGGCCATG
>VUQJ01022275.1:1151-24039 GCA_015108635.1 Andinoacara biseriatus | reverse complement strand
GAAGCACAAAATCACTGTGCAGGTATGAGACAGGTCCAATTTAACCAAATTTTCTAAACCAGTGATTTGGAAACAAAGCAACATTATTAAACAAATTTTCCACTAGAAATAATAAATGCATTGCAGAACTACCCTCTGATTCACCGAACTGCTATATTTACTCTGCTTTTTGATTTTTTGGCAACCAACCCAGTTATGGACCATTGCAGTGAAGTGGCTTCAGTTCACTTTTGTCAGCAGCGTTTTTGGCAGCTGAACAAGCTGAGGGTTCTCTTGTGTAGCCTTGTTTAGAAGAATCACCTTGTAAATAGGTGGTAATTTATGGATACAATAAAGTACACACATTCGACATGTATGATTCAGTCAAATAAGCCACTGGGTGTTTGAGCCTCACTTATACTCACCTGAAATTTTTCACAGGACTCTATGTAGTCCTGTGAAAAAGAACTGCTGCCATAGCATCTAAGAGGGTAAACCAGGCACTGATAATCAAATGTACTTGATTACCTGATTAGCAGGAAGTGTGACCACTTCTCTAAAAGCAGGTATTTTGGAGGTTCATTGGTCAGGGGCATTCAGGTGTGTGTTAACACAATGCTACAATCCTTCCAGGAGTAGAATCCCAACGAACTGGCCCCAATGTCAAAATGTGCAGTGCTCCGAGAAACTGCAATAAATGTGTTCTAACAAATTGATGTATTCTCATAAACAGAATTCATCCATTAAAAATACATAGAAGCGGGTGCCGGTTTATGGAAGCCTCCATGTTCCCCAACCATATTTGAATACAGGGGCCAGGAAGGACATCTCCCTTTCCAATCATTGTGTTATGTATGTGAACGAGCCATCTTAACAACAACAGATGGTTAACATTATGCCAGTTAGTGTTTTGATTATATTGTCACATACTATGAGGGTTTATTCACATTTGCCAGCTAACAGGGGCAAACAGCAGCAAAAACAAGAGTACTTACTGACAAAAGAGTTCAAAATATCCTCAATGATTCACCTCAGTGTGTCATTGGTCACAGGTGAGCTTTACTCATTTACTCATATTGGACTCCCTTGGAATGAACACTTTTTGAGGCCACTTGGGGGGTGGGTTGTAAAAATACTGCAAAATATTTAATTGATCATATCTGGTTTTTATTTCTTGATTTTCTGCTAAGTGTTAAAATATAATGTGTACAAAAATTGATTTTTTTTACACAGACAGTAACAGGAACATGCCAGGAAGCTGCGGCCGTTATGGGGGTGCAGTCAAAACGTAATGTTTTGATCGCCTGCTGTCTTCAGAGAATTTCTGAAGCAATCTTGGGTTGGATAAGTGAAGGACGGGGAGAGGAATACAGGGGCATCATCGGGCACTTTGTGCACTGGTGCAACCCCAAGTACCTTAAGCTAAATATTAGTAAAGCCAAGGAGACAGTGATTAACTTTAAGAGGAAGAAACCCACTCCGGCTTCAATCACCATTCATGGCACAGAGGTAGGTAGAGGTTGTGTCCAGCTACAGGTACCTGGGTGTGCAACTGGACAACAAGCTGGACTGGTCCGTCCACAGGGTGACAGTGTACAAGAAGGGGCAAAGCTGATTATACCTTCTCAGAAAGTTAAAATCCTTCAAAATCTGCAGACCTCTCTTGCTCCCTCTTTACCAGACTGTGGTGGTTAGTGCTGTCCAGCTCTTCATATTTGAGACTCTTTCTCAGTCTGCCACTGTGATTGTTACTGGACTCTGTTCAGCAAGTTGCTGTGGTTGGCCCTTAGATCTTCTAGCCACTGAGGATTGTGTGTGTTGCATCCTTCGCCCATATGCTCTTCCAGTAGACCTCCAGCCTTGGTGGTGCTGTTTTTAATATCGTTCCTCTGCTCCTGAGTACACCTTGCATGGTTCAGTTGAGAACATCTGGTTTATTCTCCTGGCTCCTATATCTTTGGTATACTGCTTCAAGCAATTGGCCAAGGCTGTGAATCTTTGTTTGGCAGTTTCTAAGGCCTCGGGTATGGACAGCTTTCCCTCCGTGCTTCCCTACTCTAGGCCTCAAGTCTTCTTTTCCACAGAAGGTAATGCTCCCTGCAGCTGTTGTTCATCTTATAGCCAAGCATCTTGAGGATCACTGTTGCTGTGGTAGAGATCGGCTGGTTGGTTTCAGTGATGTTAGCCGTAGGGACTGTCTGCAATGATGCATCTGCTGGTACAATTCAAAGGATACTTCACTTAGTTTTGGTAATCAACCACAGATGGTCCAGAGTTCCAGCTTAGACACGATATCCTCGTTTAGGTCGGCTGCTCTTGCATTCATCATACCCGTTCTTCTTGGGGCTTGTGTGGGGATGATGATATCACCACTGATCTGATGTCCCCTTGCCATAGTGGTATTGTAGCTAATCAATCTCTAGTTACAATCATAATGGTGTCTTGCGGATGTTGAAACACTGAGTCTGGATGTTCAGTTTTGAAGAGGCCATAGGGCCCACATCCTCTTCATGTAACCCCTTTTACTGGGGTTACATATGCAGTAGTATTACAGCACTTTCCTATTTTCTTGGCCACTTCTGTCTTAAAAAAGAAATCCTGTTTTTATGTTTGTTTTACAGTCAGCGCTGCGAAACTAAAATTGTCCCATAGGAAGTGTTTTGTTTTTATCTTTGCTGTGTGTATATTGTCGAGGGTCTTGTTGATATATCGCCCTGGCATCCCACCAAAACAGGGCCTTAGCATTTAAAACCAAACCCTAAACCTGACTGAGTAGTTTTTATTACCTAAGCCTTACCAACAATTTTTTTTTTTAAATTGGTAATGCAACTGTAGTGTAAAAAAGTCTGTCCCACGTGGTATTACAACTGTTGGCTGTGGTTGAATGTAAGTTTTTTGTTTGTTTTTTAACTTGTGTTTTTTTTATACTTCACCAAAGTTTGTGACTTTAGTGACTTCCATAAAGTTCCTAGGAAAAGTCCATACGTTCCACTCCTCTACTCCTGACCAAAGGACTGCCTAGAGGTCTAATTATGTTTCAGATAGGGGTCTATGGCAGTGATGATATTATATGATATGACTGAGAATGTTTCTGATTCCCCCCAAAAATCTTACCAAGTCTTCTTGGCTGTAAAACAGGGCAGCACAGTGGCAGGGTGGTTCCTGGGTTGCTTGTGTGGGTTCTCTCTGGTTCCTCTGGTCTCCTCCCTCAGTCCAAAGATGTGCAGTTGGTGGGGTTCGGTAAACTGATGATTCTAAATTGCCCACAGGTGTGAATATCAGTGTGAATGGTTGCCTGTCTCTCTGTTAGCCCTGAGACAGGCTGGTGATGTGTCCAGGGTGTACAGTACCTCGGCTCTCTCCCCATGGCAGCTGGGATAGGCTCCAACCCCCTGCAACCCTCAAAAGGATAAGCAGAAAAAAATGGCATGTAAAACACCCAGACTGGGGTTGAGATCAACCTGAAAAGGATTCCACAAAATAGAAAATGATATTGACCAAAAATGAAATATATGGTGCAAACACCAGACTGCATTTTGATTGCTTGTGACCTGTCATTGAGGTCTACTTTCCACACAGCCATGAAAAAAGCTTATTGTGTCGTCTGAGATGATACAGGTATATCTTTCAAACAGAAGTTTGCTGAAGGAAATATTCATGATCTGAATGCAACAATTGTGTTTTCTGAGCCATGATGAAAATACAGAATTTCATCATTCATTGTGTCTAGAGAAGAACTACAAAATGTACCCTGGCATAACACCACTCTGCTGTGCAAATATACTCAAAGTCAAAAAACATGATATTTTTAAAGTTCTGCATAATAAAAAGAGATGAAGAATAATGAATTGCAGAGAGAGAAATAGAATCATTTGATCTGGCCTTGGAGGATTTGCACACTAATAGAAAATACAATTAGGCCCTTGGAGGCTGTTTGTTGCCTCAACGCAACAGAGTGAGAGAGATTAGCGCCAAACAGACATGCTTCCTCTTATCTGTGTGTTTGTTTCACTCTCTCTTCTCAAGGGGGAGATTGTGGCACTAAAAAAGGCCAGATTGGATATTAACATGCATATGTCACATGGTTGTTGTCCAAGAAACAGCTCCCGTGTGGATAGGTGCTCAGGTATGCAGTTCACATCAACTAAACTCTTTTAGGAATGATACATTTTTACAATGGGTCCAAGGATTTAATCCTGATACCTATTGGCAGTCAGGTTGAAGTTTCCAAGACCATTGAGGTCCATGTCCCTCCATGGATATGCCTTCCCAGACCATCACCGACTAGGCCAGTCATCCAGAGCGATGTTACAGGCAGCATGACTCCGTGGTCACAGGTGAACCTGTTCTCACCGGTGAAAGCTACCTGACAATTCTGCTGTTCTGTGGCAAATATCAATCAGGCTTCACAGTGTTGGGCACTGAGCACAGAATCCAGCAGAGATCTTTGGGCCCTCAGGCCGTGTTCATGAAGTCTGTTTCTGAGTGTTTGGCCAGAGACACTCACAGCAGCAGCTGCTGGAGGTCATTTTGTTGCTCTGCAGCGCTCATCCTGTTCCTCCTGCACAAAGGAGCAGATACTGGTCCTGTTAATGGGTTAAGGACCTTCTACAGCCCTGTCCAGCTCTCCTAGAGTAACTGCCTGTCTCCTGGAATCTCCTTCATGTGCTGGGAGACACAGCAAAGCTTGTGGCAATGGCACATGTTGATGTGCCGTCCTGCAGGACTTGGACTACCTGTGGAACCTCTGTAGGGTCCAGGCATGGTCTCATCCTACCAGTAGTGACACTGACTCTAGCCAAATGCAGAACTAGTGAAAAACAGTCAGAAAAGATGAGGAAGGTTCATCTTTGAAATACAGATCATCTTTTCTAGTTAAGATGCATTAAAGAGTCTTGGGAAAATTCGGGAACATAAACAGTCTCAGACTGTCAGTCCAATTAATAGGACCTTAATATCTGCGGACTGTTAATCCTCTCCAGCAGCCCACTTAAAAACAAGAAAATCCTGATCGTGACATTGTTTTAATGGCATGAGTGTAATGATTAATAATTGTGTGGTTTTCCAGTGTGCGCCCTTGTCATGTTGTGACTCAGTCAGCAGGCCATATAATATATTATTTACAGCAGTTCATCTGAGGCCCAGATGGTTCGCAGAGAAGGAGAGGAGCAGGATGCTGCAGGCTCCGTCACTCCTCTTCACTCTCTCGCTTCAGTTTAGAGACTGTAAACCTCCATACGGATTTCTTTACTTAGTTTTATGGTCACGTAAGAATGCAAGTTCAACTGATGGGAAAAAAACATACATATATATTTGGACAAGCCAACACTTGATCTTCAATCATGTGTTCAAAAGCTATCAAAAGACGTCAAATTTTCCTGTTTTAAAAGTAGGAACGCCTTTGGCCTTGGAAGCCATTAATACTCTGTTCTGGAAAGATGTTTTCGTGGATTTGCAGGTTATTGGTGATTACAGCTTTCAAAAACTGGCAGCAAGTATCTCTACCTGCAAATGCTGCTGTACATATTTTTTTATTTTTGCCCACAGCAGCTTTTATCATCAGAGTATGGAGACAGGAAATGAGGGGAAGACACACGGGCAAATTGGCAATAGGCTGGGACTCGAACTCGAAGCTGATGAATCTATGCTAGCAGTTCATTTTTAAACTGTTTTACCCTTAAATGAAGTGTTTGATCTGTTTACCAGGTGCACCGTCTTTGATAAAAAGTGTTGTCTTATTACAGAAAATAAACTGTGTTGGTTCAGGAGCTTCTGATAACCTTCCGATGTAGCTGGAAGCTCGAGCAGAAAACAACCAAAATGCCTCCAAACTGATTTCTTTACTCTTTACACAGTATTTGTCTGCTTCTGATGGCAAACAGCAGCCCAGGTTCTCCCAGGCGGAAGGACGCTGCACGCCAAGAAAGAAAGAAGAGTGTTTAGCGGTGAACCATCGTGTCGAACCACTTCACCTTCATTCTGTTCTCTTATGTGGATTTCAGGGGTGAATTCATTAGTGTAATTGCAAAGCTTGAATATGCTAAGAATCAGTATCTTAACACAACCAGCAGCTCTAATAATGAGTGAAAGTGCCATCCCTTCAGCCTTAATGAGGTTTTATAAGAAATGAGCTCGAGGTGCCTGAGTGTATCCCCTCATCTGGATCACAGGTTTTTTTCTTATTCGTTCATATAATCGATATTAAATGCGTTGTAAACATGCACATTTGTCATCGGAGGCGATGGGAAATTATTCCTTCTTTTCTGTTTCATACAGCACAAACACTCAATGTGAACATTTCATGGCTTCAGCATATAATTCATTAAAAACAGTCTGACAGAATGTACTGGCTGCTGAAAGATAGTCGTGTTATAATTAATAGTAAGTGTTATTTTTGCCATATTTATTTCTCCTGTTTTCTCTGCACTAATCTCACTCCTTCCCCTCCACTCTGTGGTTGTCACCTCACTTATTGGATGGATCTCGCTCCCTCTGGGCATCATCATCTGCCTGTACTTCCTCTCTTTTTTCCTCTTGTCCCTCGGCTGTTTCTATTTCTTTCTGTCCATTTGCCTTTTTTCCACTCACATATCTTTCTTCTGCAGTTCCAGTGGCAGATGTGCCAGCACAACACTAAATGCAGGGAAGCAAACAGAAAGATGCCCAAAGACAGATTTAACATATCAGCTCATATTTACATGCAGTCCGAGCTGTCTGGTAGCATTTTAGCAGAGATTTTAATAAAACAGGAGCACAGGAAAGAAATCTCTCAACATTTTTTGAAAGTAAAATTTGATGAAGCTAATTGAAGCTTGTTGTATACAAAATGCAGGCATGCTGGCATATTTCAGTGTAGCATGCCTTGTGATTTGGTCTGCATTCAGAGGCTGAGTACGCCACAGCGAGGTGATGATCGCGCTCCCAATTCAACGACTTCTCCGAATGCGGCCCACAGATGAACCTAATGTCAAGCCAAACATATTTTAATGAAAAAAGAGAGAGGTGGTTTATTCCCAGGAGGCAAACATTTGGGCAGTCTGCTGTGGAAAGACAAGGATACTCAGTTTGTGAGATTCCAGTTTGTGCTCAAGTTTACAGTTAATTTAGCTCTATAATGTTTAATATTCTTCTTTCTGTGTTAATGTTGTGATGTTTTGAGCCTGTCACCTTTATTATTAAACATTTTTGCATAAATTTGTCTGTCCTGCCCTGTGGCCCCTTTGGGGTTGAGAAGGGAATGCTCATCCCCAAGGCATTCCCAGGCCAGCCAAGAGATATAATCTCTCCAGTGTGTCCTGGGTCTGCCCCGAGGCCTCCTCCCGGTAGGACATACCCAGAACACCTCACCCAAGAGGCATCTTAATCAGATGCCCGAGCCACCTCAACTGACTCCTTTTGATGTGGAGGAGCAGCGGCTCTACTCGGAGCCCCTCCCGGATGGCTGCACTCCTCATCCTGTCACGCTCCGGAGGAAGCTCATTTCTGCTGCTTGTATTTGCGATCTTATTCTTTCAGTCACAACCTAAAGCTCGTGATCGTAGGTATCATTTAAATATTTGTGGTCAAACGCAGCTTGTGACAGAATCATATTAAACACAGATCATATCTTTTTTTTTTGTGATGGCAGTCTCTACTTTTCAAATTAGATGTCATTATCTATTTAACATTTCCCAAATAGTAACATCCATTTGAGTAAATTTTCACCCACAAACAAAGAATTTGATTTAATTTGAAGCAGGTTTATTGAGTTTGGATGTTTTCTCAGTCCAGTCAGTTTGATGTGGAATGGCGTGAAGCCGAGTGAAGCGATTTTACAGGATCTCTCTTTTCCTTGCAGATGTACGTGACGTGTACGGTGCAGGCAAAGGGCACTCGTCTGGCCAAGCCCATGTTGTCTCTCGGGCTAATGTGTCTGGCCTTCCTCACCGGTCTGAACCGTGTAGCTGAATACCGCAACCACTGGTCAGATGTCATTGCTGGCTTCATCATCGGCACTGCCATCGCCACTTTCCTGGTGAGACTCGTACCCACACCTCATGTATAAGCTGTTAGTTTTGGTAAAAAAAAAACTTTTTGAGGAGTGTGGGGACGGAAATGTACACATACAGCCCAAGATTATTAGCCCCATAAATATTTAAAAAAAAGATTTCTTAGAGAACAATATTAAATCAAAGAACTAAAATAAAATGATACATTTTGAGATGGATCAGGATGAGAAGTACTTGGACCTTTATGAGTTTGATACATGGAAAAACACATTTTTCCAACTATATTTTTAGCAACATTAGTGCCACCAAAGGATGAAGAGAATTTCTGAATAACAAAAAAAAACATACTGACAAATTTTGTCAAACTATGGACTTCACCTGTGTTCATGTCAGTTAATTAGATCAACAAAAGGTTCTTCTGCCCTCAAGAGGTTAGCTTCTTCTCACTCTGAAGATTGGACCAAATATCTATGAATAAAATCATGGACAAAACAGGAAACAAATAAGATGAAAAGGAGCAAGCATCTGGTCAAAGATGAGCACGAACTAGCAGCTACAGGGTTAATGAGTGTGTGTGCAGAGGGAGAGTATGAACAGCTTGCATTACATTATTAACATCTGTGAATCCAGTGGTAGGAAACTGTAATGAAAACAAGGGGAAGAATTCCAGGAACATTGTGGTTAATAAAGCATTGAAGTAGGACTGTTGAAGGTTGGCGCCGTGTATCCTAGAATCATGGAGTCAGATACAGACAGGCAAATTGTGAAGGATGAGTTTGGATTCTCTGGATTCCCGGGTGTTTACGGAATGGGTGTGATTTTCCGCCACTCCTCTCCAGATGCCTCCTCACCCGGATGCCTGTGCTGTCTGAAGCCCTCCTCTGCTTCATCACGGATTGGTTTTCCTGCACATTCCAAAGGGACATAATTTGGACTTAATTTGCTTTTCTGGTGTCACACCTCCCGACCCTAACATACTGACCCAGGTCAGGAGTTCCCTGACAGTGAGTTTCTACAACAGGGATCCTCAAATCCAGGTCTCGAGGTCGAATGTCCTGCAGGTCAAATGTAGAAGTCATCAGCAGGACTCTGGAGAACTTGACTGCATCCTGAGGAGGTGATTCAGCCATTTGATTCAGGTGTGCTGGATCAGGGACACATCTAAAACCTTCAGGACCCCAAGGCCTGGATTTGAGGATCCCTGGTCTACAACAAATTTCAAACTACACAACTATTTAGAATATATGAATAGCTTATCTGACATCATTAAATGGAGGATTAATTAATGTTTGGTGAAAATCATTTATTATCACACAATATCATATCCTGATTTACCCGAGACATGAAACATACCATAACAAAATAATTATAGTCCTCACATAAAAAACCCTCATAATTAGCATTTAAATGATAAATAATAATTCAATATGAATAAACACAAAAAGATGCTTACTTTGCATTAAACTGAACTTTGGTAGGAAACCTCGCTTGTGTGGGGTCGGCACATTTCCCACATTCACTGAAAATGCAGCTCAGGTGCTTTTATGATCACATGACCCCCACGACCCCTTTTTTGATCACTGTTTCAGGCTCAGTTAGTTTAGCTGAGAATGACTGTGGACTGTGTAGATTATTTTCTTACATTGTGGGTATTTGTGCTTGAAGGTGCAAAACACAAGCAGGTAAGTCACAGTTAAACCATGAATTCATACAGCTAGACCACCATGGTTAACCTAGCATGTATACGTTTGAATTGTGGGAGGAGGCCAGATTACCCAGAACACACTCCAAGTACCCTGGAATTTATAAAACATGCCGACTCCACACAGAATGGTCCCAGTAAGGACTTGAAGCAGGAACGTTCCTGCTCTTGGGCAACAGGGTTAATCACTCGACCACTATGACGGTCTCGTTCACACCTCATGTCTGTGCCAAGGCACCACCTCTCAAACCCTCGCCAACATCTGCGTCTGTTCACTTTGTGCTCCGGTCACTGCTCGAAAACTAAAGGAAAACACATCAGATCTCAGTGGGGAAAAAATAATGTTGAATATCTAAACTGATATGGACTGGGTAATATGCTAGGAACAAAATGAATCCAAATCATTTGATGGAAATTTAAATGATCAATCTACAGAGGGCTGAGTTTAAAGACACCTCAAAAATCAAAGTGAAAAAAATGATGCAGCAACTGGAACATTTTGCTGAAATTTGATTGCAGCAACTCAAAATGTTACTCAGTAGTTTGTGTGGGCCCCACGTGCTTGTATGCATGGCTGACAATGTCGGGGCTCCTAATGATCCTTTAAATATATGAATGCATATATAAACAGAGCAGGTGCCCCTCTGTGCAGGAACCAAGGCAAATGTGGTGGGAACACAAACAACACAAGACAGTGTGAAAGTATATGAAGAATAAGTTTTTAAAATATTTTCTTTTTTGCATATTTTGGATTACTTTAGGAAAAGCCCTCAAATTTTAGTGTAAAAGTCTGATATTTTTTACTGCTGTCAAAGTGGGTCAAACTGTACTGCAGCCGATCTCCACATTTCTGACCATGTTAACATGTTTTTAATGGTAACTTTCACCTTCACTAATGCTGTTTCTGTGCTGTGATCAATTCTGAAACCTGACTGAAACTCTTCAAATAAACCGTTCCTCTGCAGATGATCAGTTAGCTGTTTTACAACTACTCTTTCAAGGATTTTGGAGAGAAAAGGAAGGTTGGAGATTGGCCTATCCTTGGCAAAGACAGCTGGGTCAGTGATGGCTTTTTAAGTAATGGTTTAATCACAGCCACTTTGAAGGCCCGTGGTACACAATAAAGATTGAATGGTTTCCCACGGTCGAGCAGCTGGCTACAAGGCTTACATCACCAACAGGGAACAGTTTGGGGATGTCCCCTTCCTGTTCCAACATGGCTGCACACCAGAGCAAAAAGCAGCTCCATACAGACATGGATGAGCCAGTTTGGTGTGGAAGAACTTGACTGTCCTGCACAGAGTCCTGACCTCAGCCTGATAGAACACCTTTGGGATGGATTAGAGACTGTGAGCCAGGCCTTCTCTCCAACATCAGTGTCTGACCTCACAGATGTGCTTCTGGAAGAAAGGTCAGAAATTCCCATAAACACTCCTAAACCTGTGGAAAATCTTCCCAGAAGAGCTGAAGCTGTTATAGCTGCAAGAGTGAGCCGACATCATATTAAACCCTGGATTAAGACTGAGATGCCACACAAGTTCATATGTGTGTGTGGAGGCAAATGAGTGAATACTTGTGGCAGTAAAGTCTAGCTCAGAGAGTTGCTCAGCAGGATCATAGAACGTAGTTGCCCTCTGCCCCGGAGGATGGTGCAGGTTTATGTACACCTAAATGCTGCTCCCTCTGTAAGCCCACTAGCTGCAGATGATTTTTATCTAGCTTGTGCTCTTTCATGAAATTCTTTATATCAAGACTTGTCTTCCTCTCATTGCTGTGTGACGATGAAGAGCTGGCCCAAGATGTGGAATGTTTCCTAGCAGCAGCTAGAAGAAAGCAGCAAAAGAACATAATCTTTCATTCTTTGCTCCCCTTTCCCATCCTCTTTCTTCTTGTGATAGAGAAAGTGCAATACTTTCTCTGCTGTGACTAGAGGGCTTAGACAGAGTGGGTCCAAAGACACAGCCCTGCTCAGCCTCTTCACGCAGAGCTTGGACGATGATGAAAAAAAAAACCCTACAGTGCCCTCAGTGATGGGATGGGAATAATGCAAAGAAAGCACTTTTTGTTCTAATAGCAGAGAACATCACTATCTCTACTGCTCTGCTCCGCTTAAAGCAGCCATGTTAAAATGAAAGCTAATAATTCTCATTATCACAGAGAGCATAAATCAGAGCAGATTGGCCATTTCCTGATTGTTTAGGGATGCTATTGGGCAAATGTACAAATTACCTCCATGAGAGACTGCCGACATATTGGGAGCAATGAAGAAATCAACAATTCAGAGAGTAATGTTCCCCTAGTGGTCCTGCACTCTGCACACTTCCTTTCTCTGAGCTCATTTTTACCATCCATTAGCAACTGAGTATCTAACCATCTAGGTAGTGTTACAGAAGAGGGCGCATACTTTGTTTTATATTTTAAAGTGGCAAATAATTTCTAATGCAGTGTTTCAAATAGTTCAACAAATAAACACAAACTGTTTTTTGTGCTGTTTGGCACAGAATTTGACTTATTAGCTAAAGGTACAGTGTCTATTTTGGTCATTTGTTATTCAATTAAATGTTATTTATAAAGCACCAAATCACAGCGGTCACCTCAAGTCGCCAACAGCCAGAACGACCCCTTGAACAAGCACTTGGTGACAGTGGGGAGGAAAAACTCCCTTTAAAAATGACTATATAAACAAAAATTCTGAGCTCACAGTATAATTCAGTTTTTGGATCATTTTTCCTGTTGCTCAGATATTAGTTCACATGCCAAATCTCACTTTAATCCCTGCCTACATCCATCCATGGTTAGCATTGAACTTCAGCATTATAACCTCCTGATCAGTTGGTGCCTTTGTGTTTTTGCATCAATAACATCTCATTTATAGTGGTACAAGTGATAAGCTAGCAGTAAGCTGTCTGTGTTCACTGTCAGCATCAGCAACTGTAAAAAAGTGTTAAAAAAAGTTTTCACAGGCATCAGTCTCTGACATAGAGAATTATTTGTACACTTGTTATCCACCAAAGTGCCCTAATTAACTCTGTGCAGTGTAGACTTCACAAATCATAGACAACAGTGTTGTGTGGCAACATACAAGCATTGGGTTTGGTTTAATGACAGAGGCATCAAATGTCTCTCTTATGGAACAAAAACAGAAACCTGGAAGCTTGTTAAGGTTCAGTTTGCAATGCATGTGTTACACACTCGCTACTCCCTAAGATTTCACTGCTCTGTGGGAAATAAGAGACTGCAGAAGACTCACCACTGCTCCAACCCTCAGTTACTCTGAATGTCCTGTAACACTCACATCCATCATTGTGACGGTACCCTTAGGAAAAACCCAATATACTGTATGTGACCTACATACTTGGGTGACTCTCTTAATCCTAGCAGCTACCAGATTCAGTTAGACACTCACACTAATCTCAGCTGTGGCTTCAGTGTGTGTGTGTGTGTGTGTGTGTGTGTGTGTGTGTGTGTGGGTCCATTCTCATTTAAAGGTGTGTTATATTTGTGTTTGTAGGTGGTGTGTGTGGTTCATAACTTCAAAGGAAAGTTACTGCTGAGTGAGGAGTCCCCAGTGGAGCAGCGGCCCAGTACAGCCATGCTAAACATAGGCCGCGTGGAGAGTCCTCTGGAGAAGTACATCGCTTCACAGGTTAGTACTGCCCAACAGAGCAACCCGGTAATTACAATACACTCAGTACATACAATGTTTTCTGTACATCAGGATTGGATCATTATGAACTTGCTTGAATGTCCTAACAGTTTGAAGCTACTGGATCAGAATTATTTTTAGGGTCCTTTTTGAAGACTTATGTGCTCTAGAAATATTATCCCACCGACCGATTTGTACAGCCACAAATCACAACAAACAGTCGCCTCAAGGTGCTTTATATTGTAGGTAAAGACCCCTACAATAAATACAGAGAAAGCCCAACAGTCAAACGACCCCCTATGAGCAAGCACTTGGCGACGGTGGGAAGGAAAAACTCCCTTTTAACAGGAAGAAACCTCCGTCAGAACCAGGCTTAGGGAGGGGCAGTCATCTGTGACTGGTTGGGGGAATTTTCAAGATATGATTTTATTAATAGTCAAATACAGTCATATGTAACTTTCAGTTAAATGCAGATAGAGCAGTTAACTGATAAAGCATATCGTTAGACTTATAGCATAATTGCCTAAGTCATATTTTGGCATATTTTGAGATAACTACCTAATTCTACTCTGCTAACAGTTTAGATTCCTTTAGCTAGAAATCTCAATTTTGGCCAAAATATGACTTAGGGAATTATGCTATAAGTGCTAACAATATACGTTGGCTTTTAAATGCAACGCTGATGGGAACCGTATTCAATGCTAAAACCTTCAACCATCATGGTGGGATGTTGGAATCAGTACTGCAGTTAATGCATTTAAACTCTATATATATACTATTTGTACTGTATTAGCCTTAGAACATACCCTTGACTCACTCTGTATACCAAGCAAGCATCCAAGTCATTTGAAGCATGATTTAGACACTAAGAAACTTTGACATAACTTCTTCTGTGGTGTTCTGAATCCTATAATGCTGTGAAAAAGTATTTACCCCCATCCCGATTTCTCGTTTTTTGCATACTTGTCCCACATGCCTTCCGCATCAAACAGATTTTAATATTAATATTTTAATATTATCCAAACATCAATAATGTTTTGTCCTAAATTTATCGGATGGTTAAAAAAGTAATAAATCAGTGAAGGAAACATAAAACATTTCCAATCAATCCCAGACTGGCGATGTTAGTAATTTGGTCGTACACTTGGAAACTGTAAGAAGAGTTAAATTTGAAGTGACAGGTGCCGCCTACAATGCAGAATATCAAATAAAATCATGTTTTGCTGCTGTTATGCAGTCAGTATGGTATACTGTAAATACTCAAATAATTATGAATAAAATAATGAATAAAACACAAATCTGAATGGCAGATAATTATGTAGTGATATCATAGGTGTGCTGCTCTCCTTAAGTGATACCGTACCGTCAGCCCTCCTGCCCTAGCTCCACCTTACAGAGTGGAGAGGGACATTTTTTGTCCCATTCAGATGACTGGACATGCCGTAGCCCTTGCCGTTACCAGTCTAGAAGCTCTTCAACCTGGGGCATGGGGTAGACATCAAACTGTGAAACAGCATTCACCTTGGAATAGTCAACATAGACCCTTTTAGACCCATCCTTCTTCATGACAAGAACAACAGGGCAACAACAGGCTCTACTATTACACACATTTCCAGCATCACTGTCAATTCTTTCAGAGCTACTTTTAATGTGGGATCCGGCAACCTATAGGGTCGTGACCAAACCATCACCATCAACTCAGCAACAAGGTTTTTGGGCTGTGAGAGACGGTCGTCAAAAGGAGCAGAGAAGAACTCTTCTCTGTCTGTCTCTGCCTCCCTTCGTGCTTTAAGGAGGTTGAAGTGGTAAATCTGTGTTGCTCCGCCTCTGTCAGTTTGCACTACCTCATGGTCAACATTCCCCACTCATCATGTAACCGGCCACATGATGTACAGGTGCTTTTGACATTCCTGAGCCTGGAGCGAATTTTCAACCAACCGAAAGTGTGAAGATGTGACCTGAAGGACCTCCCACACTGCAAACAACAGGGGATCCCAATTGTGTTCATCTCTAATGACTACACAGTAACTCAAAGGTCTCACCATGTGTGACGTGAACAACATGGTCCATCAGTATCTTCATGTTTCTGATGTGGGAGATCACTTGAAACATTGCCCATGCCACAATCCTTGCAGAAATGTTACAAAGGGGGCACTGCTACAGGAGATCGAAATGCGTAATCCAGTAGAACCGACACAAAGTAATATCCATGTGCACTCTGTTTGTTCAAACGTTACCTCCATAAGTGGTAAAGAGAGCAAAGGCACTTTTTGAATTTCTGCTGGATTGACCAGCAGCCATTCAGGACACTACCGGTGCACATTCCCTCAAATACCCAGCCATTAGAATCGGGCCATTTCATGCTTTCCAGAGTTTTGTCAGTATCCCAATGACCAGCCATAATCAGCTGCCAGGAAAACCACTGGCGGTATTACTGGAATGCTGTATGTCCCTCCTGGATCAAGGGAAAGTGTCAGAGGCATGGCAACCTACACCACCTGGCCAACCTCCATGAGCAGGCAGTCATTTTGGAAGTGGTCAGGTCACCCATACCTCCAACACTGCTGCTCCAGTGCTTGGGGATCCCATGGTGGGCTGGGTGCAGTTCCAGCAGCCAACAGGGATAGTGGCAGGGAAGGCGAGGTGAGGTCCCAGAGAGGGAAGAGATTTCTTCTACAGTGCCAGTAGCAGACGGGCATCCTTTGGTCCCTGATCAGCTGCAGTGTGTTTCCACCACATGTACAAGAGAGGTGGTCCTCAGCCAACGTGACTGCCATCGTCAAGCGTGCTGCCAGTGACATCTCACCCATTTCTGGGGGTAATCACTGCACAAACTATTCTATGACCAGCAGCTCCAGCAGCAATTGCTCTCTGGCTGCCTCTCTGTTGCAGGCATCGAATGGCCACATCTTTCAGTTGCTGAGTGTAGGTAGATGGATGGTCAGCAGGCCCCAGCTTGGAGTAGCATCTATGATCCTTGGGAAAGTATACCTTCTGATCCAGGACAGCTTTCCAACTGTCCACAAAGCTCCCCTGGTCAAACTGGGTGCCGCTGTTTGAGCCACCCCAGTATTTGTGCCAGAGCAGCTGCCAGCTAGACTGGCTGTGATTGTGACAGCTCTCTGTCACTGAGGTACGCTGGGCACCAGTGTAGCACGTTCTCCTCAGTAACCACAGGGAGGGAGCAGATTTCTTTATTGTAATATTTGCAGGATACATGCTGTAATGAATACCCAGCTTCAGAGCAGTCTTGCCTTCTGCTCCAGTTTGTCCACCACTGCCTTCCTCCAGCCCCACACCTGGGGAGAAAGACTAATTAGCTCTCCCCAAGTGACACTGCACCCTCAGCCATCTTGCCCAACCGCTACCCTCCTACAGGCGAGCCACAAACCATACCTCACCCCTC
Source organism: Andinoacara biseriatus (assembly GCA_015108635.1). NCBI lineage: Eukaryota > Metazoa > Chordata > Actinopteri > Cichliformes > Cichlidae > Andinoacara > Andinoacara biseriatus. The sequence goes on along the minus strand of VUQJ01022275.1, from coordinate 7,318 downwards.
ATTAATTACAATTAATGAGCTGAAAAACAAAATTGGTTATAAATCATGACCCTAAAATCTCTGAGCAGTGCAGCTATAGCTGGCAGCTGGCAAAAAGAGTCCAACCGAACATAAATGAGGAAAGTTGCTGTATTACACAATGCATCATGTTTTCATGTAATTGCTTTCTGACCATTTTAACATATGTGCATCAGAGAATTCAAACGGAAAAGTCAGCTAAGTTTAACTTGCTCTGTATCACAAAAAGGAAAAACATGGTAGAACCACAGTCATTGTTGATGGTTTCAAATTGTTCTATAGCTGCTTCTTCAATTTATTATCTTCCATCAGACTTACAGATAACACACGTGAAGCCTGAAGATTTTCCTGTTTTTGTGGGCGCATTGTTACCACCAAAAACACACATTTTAAGCAGTTTTTACAATCGTTAATCACATTGGGTCATTATTCAAAGTTGCCCTTTCTCACAGGTTCTGGCTGGGAGCTTAAAGATTGTTTAATGTTCCATTTGGCTGCACTCAACATTTGTATTCTCACATACACCAAAGCTGGGAATTTTCATTAAAAGCTTCAGGGCCACAGTGTATGTGATAAAAATGGTGGACTGCAAGACACCTGCTCCTTATCCATTTGAGGGTGTGCCAAACAGATACCAACAGAAACACACAAATAACACATATAGAGGCGTGTAAAACATCTGCATGTGTTACATAATTATGACCCCAGTTCCAAAAAAAGTTGGGACATTGTATAAAATATAAATAAACCAGATCAATAAAGCTGCTAATTCCAGCACTACTGTCAACCAAACCTGCCACCAAATATTTTTGAATTAAGCTATAAAGTAATGTAAGGAATTACAGGCAAATGGACAGTGTGAACTAAAAACACAAACTTTGATTAAGACCAAATTAAGTGTCCAGACATGGTGTAGAAACTAAAATCCACAGCACCTCATAAACAGGCAGGGAAACACGGGGCTGATGCTGAGACTATTTAGATTAAAAAAGGGTAATCAGGGAAATGGGCTCTGAAGGGTAACAAGCTGCAGGTGAGGATAATCAAATACAATGAGATTTAGGGTGAGGAAGATGAATGAACTTAACATAAGGAACTGACACAGGAGGATGAGACAGGAAACACTGACTGGAACTAAAAATAACAGGCTCCGCATATATGAAACAAACAAACAAACTAAAGACGAAGAACATCTAAAATAAAAGTGAGTCCAAATCCCAGAGATCAAGTCATAATCGGAACTGACAGAAATACGAGATGATTCAAGTTCTCTTTAAAGTACTGTGACTCGTTAGTTGTAGTTGTAGCAGTACCAAAATGTTAATATTGGATGTTGCCATTTGTTGTACCAAACACACACATACACGCATTCATGAACACACTGCTGCTGCTGCAGGAGACGGATGATGAAGACGAAGGCTCTTGCAACATTAAGGAGCGCCTCCAGGCATTCCTGCACTGGCTGCGGGGTCTCAGCTGGTTCAAGTGGCTCAGGAACCAAAGGCAACCAAAGTACTCTGTGAAGTGGTCTGAGATGTGAGCTCTGTCAAATCTCTTTAGGTCTTTGTTTAAAACCTGTGATACAACTGGCTGATATTTATCTACACCTGCTATTACCTACGGTAGCTTCTAGTGGCTGCTCCCCATGTCACAGCAGGAAGCTGTGCATGTTTCATTTGGCAGAGGTTTCACACCGGATGCCCTTCCTGATGCAACCCCCAGCTGGAAATGAACCAGCTCACCTGCTAGTTGAATGTGTAAACCACTACACTATGGAGCCATGTTCGCACCTACGATAATCTTTCATATTTAGGTATTTCAACAAGTGACTGCTCCTTTCATTTCTAATAATAGTTTATTAAACATGGTCCAATACAGTTTGTCAAAATGAAAAATAACTGTACGGTCACAGATGTGAGGTTGTGCTGAAAAGGCCAGGTAAACAGTTTTTAATGCGAAATATAAAAATAAACTCAAAAGTAGTTTATTTACATTTTACAGTGTCCCAACGTTTTTGGATTTGGGGGTTTTCCAGTTTGAGTATGTCAGTGCCTTTGAGTAGCCATGTGTTCACCAAGTATTTTTGTAGGCTACATTTGAACCCCTGTGGAAATGATGGTTGTGTTTTACTGAGTTTTGGGTGTAAGATGGAGGTGGAACAATAACTTGGCTGGTTATGATTAAAGAATGAGGTGAAGTGCTGGCTTAATACAGGACTCACATGCACATTAGCTGTTTGTAAAGCAGTTCTTGACTGAGACATAACCCTCCACTTGCACCAAATATCAGCCAGTAGTTTCACAGTGAAAAACAGAGACAATTACTAATTCCCGTCATCATTTCTATCTGCTAACACACAGAAATGATGATGGAAATCAGGATGTTGTGTTAACACTGAACTTACAAAAGTGATAGCTGAGATCAGGAACACAGTGACTTCGTTGGCTCTCAGATCCTATTTGTTTAATTTAAGACTCAGTTGACTTATTCCTCAGACTCTTTAACACTGTAGTGGTGTAAACCTGCTCTGTCCTCTGGAAACCGTTGCCAATTTCCAAAATCTGATGGGCAGTCTAAAAGTTAGAACCAATTTGGAGGAAAAATCAAGGAGACGCTTCACCATCTACGCTCGCAACCAATGGAGCACCAAACCTGCATGTGACTACATCACATCTGTGAACAGATAGGAAATGATAATCCAAAAAACCTCTGCAGTGAGGTTCAGTTTCATCTACTCAAACCTGTCTGATCAAATGGTAAATTGGACTGGTGGAGAAATCTAGGGTCCGTTGCAAGCTGTCTCCTCTGTGTTAATGCATCAATATTAACATAATATTGCAGACATAATAAACCATAAAAGAAAGCAGGTAATAAAATATTACAAAAAAAATGGAGGAGGAGGACTCACAGTGAAAATGGTAGATAACAGACATGCACAGATGTATCACCTCGGTCTGTTTTCAAGTCAGTACCCAAGAGCAAACTTTCATTAACTAACAATGTTGTATGATTGTATTTAAATGTCCCAACAGCAGGTCTGTGCTTTTAAATACTGCCAAACAACAGAAACGTCTCTTTCTGTTGAACTGTTACAGAAAAAAAAACCTGTTTAGGAACAAGCTGAGTCTGCTGGATATGTCCAAACCAATGTGTATTATTCGTCAGTGAACATTGTGGGTAACACCTGGTTCTGTCAGCCAGAACCACCTGTATCATCTCCAGTGAAGCCACTGATCTCACTGTGTCAGTCTCCAGCAAGTGTCATGATCTTCCAGCAACAGCACCTTGTGCTCAATGCCAGGGAGACATGTCCTGGAGACATGGAAACATGAAGAAATGGAAATGCCCAGGCCCAAAACAAAGTTTGATGTCTGACACTTCAGTAGTTACCTTAGACCTCCTAAATTATGTGGATTAGATCCTGTGAATTGTAAAAATGGACAGCTGTGTTCTTTTTAGCTGCAGGAATCTCAGAGCTGCAGAAATAAAGATTCATGTGGCTGCTAACAGTCTGAGATATTAATAAAAAAAAGTGATGTGAGTGGTAAATAACGGGGTGGGTTTTTGTTTTTGTCAGGTAAATAATACAGAATATTAAAATAAATATGTCCCACACAAAAGGGCAGCAGATTAAATAGTGCGCAGTGTTCTGAAAGCATTCATTAGACGTGTGGGTCCTTCCTCTCCTCCGTTCTTTGGAGTCCGCTGGCCACAGGCTGTAATTTGTTTGTCAGGTAAACGGGCTGATTTTATTATTATTTCACTGTGTTTGTAGACTCAGCAGTTGCTTTGGTAAGCAGTGTTTTCATAGATATTTTAATGAGAGAACTACAAAAAGACCCAATCTGACTGAAGCGTTTCATCAAACAAATGTGTGTGTTCTGGTGAAGCCCTGGTCCTGCGGCCCATCGCTGCCCCATCTGCTGGTCCGCAGTGATCACAGCCGTCTGTGTGACGGAGCCAAACAGAGGGCGATTCACTGGCCACAGAACTGGGCCTGTGTGTGTGTGTGTGTGTGTTGAAGTGCTTTCTCCTTTCATCCGAGTGCACATACCATTTTCACATCTTCAGTGTGTTTACTTGAGCTCGCTTTCTTCTCATTTCTCTAAGACGCACATTTAAGACACACGGCTCCTATCTGATGGTTCAATTCACAGCTTCCAGCTGAGAGAGCTTGCACTCGGCTGCCTGACAAAGAGCAGAAAATCTCACACACTCTCACCTCAGCTCCAACAGCCTCTGTGGAAAATTGCCGGCTCTAAAAATAGCACAGCCTAAAGATGCCTGGAAGCTAAACAAGCCACAATGAGCAAAATGCCAGGGCAGGAAGCAACCTTTGAGCGGCAAACCGAAGCCCACACTTTTCTTTGGTTTAATCTTTAGAGGAGTGACATCACTTGAAGTCTATAACACAGAGTACAATATCCTGCAAAAATAAATGAGTGGAGCAAACTAAATTGAGACCTAAATCTGTGGAAACAGATTACCTTTAGTACACTATACAAGTGGAGTCTTCTCATTTTTGACGATGAATTTTTCCTCATTTTATTGGAAACATGACAGGAGAAATGTGCCACATGTGGGCGACAGCTCCTCCAATATATATGCTAATAGTTCTCCTTAGTCGACACAATACAACAGCTGAACAGGGTGGATTAATCTGTAGGAATGAGTTTAGGAGCTGTGTCCCAGCGTAGTTCCTTCAAAGCTCTCCTGGATGTAGTAATTCTACAAACAATAACGTTCTTTGCATTTTCCACACTCCATAACAAGCAGTACTCAGGAATTGGACCGACTTTGGCATTGGCAAAAATGGCATGTCATTGATCCTCATTATAGGGAATATCAGGAAGCTAAATCATTGGCTCAAACTGGAAAACTCAACGTTTGCTGTCTCCCAGCACAGTCTCAAGAGCATGGCAGAGATTCCTGGAGACAGGCAGTTACTCTTTGAGAGCTCGACAGGGCCATAGAAGGTCCTTAACCCATCAGGAGGACCGGGTTCTGCTCCTTAGTGCAAGGAGGAACAGGACGAGCCCTGCAGAGCTACAAAATGACCCCCAGCAGCCTCCGGTGTGAATGTCTCTGACCAAACAATCCGAAACAGGCTTCATGAGGTGGCCTGGGGCCCCGTGCTCGCTGCCCAGCACCGTGCAGCCCGATTGGCATTTTTCATAAATTACCAGAATTGGCAGGTCCACCACTGGAGCTTTTCACAGGTTCACCCTGAGCACACGTGACAGATGTGAAAGGGTCTGGAGAAGCTGTTGAGAAGGTTCTGCTGCCTGTAACATCCTTTAGCAGGACCAGTTTGGTGGTGGGTCAGTGATGGTCTGGGGCTGCATATGCATGGAGGATGAAGGAATTGATACCATTGGCTGACCTCCACGCTCGCCTGACCTAATTCCAGTAGAACACCTCTGGGACAATATTTTCGGTCCATCCGATGCTGCCGGGTTGAACCACAGACTGTCCGTGAGCTCAGTGCTTCCTTGGTCCAGATCTGGGAAGAGATGCACCAGGACCATACATCGGCTCATTAGGAGCCATGATGCTGTCAGACATGCACACAAGCATGTGGGGACCACAAACTGCTGAGGACCATTTTGAGTTCCTGCAGTGAAATTTCAGTAAAATGTTCCAGCCTGCTGCATCATTTTTCACTTTGATTTTGGATTCAGCCTCTGTAGGTTGATGATTTTACTTTCCATCAAAAGAGAGCTAAAATCACAAACTCTCGTCTGCGTTCGTATGGATTTGAACAACCTGCAAACACACAGTTTGCTCTGCAGGACAAATCCAGCCTCAAACATACGAGAAAATAGTTTAGTCAGGACCATAAAAAGAAGCAGCCACACAGCCCAGCACAGGACAAACCCGGAAACACTGACAACAAAGATAATATTGACAAAATCAGAAACGGCATGAAAAGGAGAAGCTGGGTTACGGCTGGTTGCAAAGCAGTAACATAAATAGCTGTATGAAATTTGCCAGTTGAATGCCTGGAAGAGTATCAGCTGACTCATCGGCTCATGTAGGCTCGCACTGAGCTGATCTACTGCGAACGCACTGAAACTGACTTTGTGTCCTTACTTTAGGTCAGAGTCGTTCTTTACGAGCACTATAGCTCAGCAGCTTCCATAGTTGAG
>VUQJ01022270.1:77557-89332 GCA_015108635.1 Andinoacara biseriatus | reverse complement strand
GCAGCAAACCGGGGGGAAATAAGAATACCCACCCCAGCTTGCCGCCTCTCACCGAGGGCAACTCCAGACTGGAACAGAGTCCAGCCCCTCTCTAGGAGACTGGTTCCAGAACCCAGGCCGTGCGTTGAGGTGAGCCCAACTATATCTAGCTGGTATCTCTCAACCTCACGCACTAGCTCAGGCGCCTTCTCCAACAGAGAGGTGACCATCCATGTCCCTATAGCCAGTCTTGATAGCCAAGGATTGGTCTGCCAGGGCCGCTTCCCTTGGCCACCGCCCGACACACATTGCACCCTACCCCTATGATGCCTCCTGTGCGTGGATGGCGGGCCCATGCGCCTGAAGAGCTTTTTTTAAAGAACAGGATGAATTTTGAAGTGCACAGGTCTATAGTCTTTGCTCAGATTCAGCCAAATGTTGCAAAACTGATCAGACAGTACTTCACAATGCAAATGGATACCGACCCAAAGCATACTGCAAGAGTTTCTCGACACAGAAATGGTCATGTCAGTCAGCTGATCTCAACCCAACATGCTTTTCAGCTACTGAAGACAAAGCTGAAGAGCGAACTACAAATAAGCAGCCACTGAAGGGGGCTGCTTGTTTGAAATTGTCCAGGTTTGCTTTTACTTCTTGACTTTGTGTTTTCCTCGCTGTTGTTTTTTGTGTTACTTGTCTCAATTTTTTTTTATCTTGTCTTCCCAGATGTTCATATTTTCATGTTATGTTTCCGCCCGCTTTTTTTTCTTTTTCACTTGCGGTCCTTGCTTTTCTACCTGCCTTTGGTGTTTTGACTTTTAGTCCTGTTACACTTACATCACTGCTAAAAATATAGTAGCATGTCATTTATTTGTAAGCCTTTGAGACAGCATGTTCAAAGTGTGAAGAGCAAAAATTTGCATTTAAACAACGTTTGAAGCGACATCAAAGAACATTGTTTCCCATTTCACTGGAAAAATGTCATCTCAACTTGTATTTTGATGCTATATTTGCAATTTCAACTTTATTAATATTCCATAAGAGATTTGAAATGGAAGTGGTGATTAAACACAAATCAGAGAAATGCACCAGTGGAAAAAAAACACTAATCTGTAGCCAGAAGCATAAACAATTCAAAGACATAAAAAAAACCAACCAAACATATGTCTTCAATGTTGGTATTAACTCAAATATTAGCTTCCGCGTAGGTGTACTAGAGTGCATCTTTGTGTGATGCAGATGGCGACTCATAGCAAATAATAAGCGCGAGCAGCACCATTTGATAACTGAGCAGTTTATTGTTTATCTGGGGTCTGTGCTGCCATAATTCCTTGTCGTTTATACAGTGGTTTTTGTCCCGTGGGCAAATTGTTTAATCCCTAATTAATCCCACAGATATTCATGGTGTAATAGGGATTACCATATTGTTTTGTTAGGGAAACAATGGCAGAAGCCTTTTCTGTGCCATAATGAGACATAGTACAATCTCCTCTCGCTTTTTGGCAGAAATTACAAAGGACTGCACATGAAAGGACTACTGCGACACAAAAAACATTTAAGCTTAAACATGTGCGCACACGTCTTCCCCACATTCAGACACGATTGTGGGAAAAAAAGGGGAGCGTGAGAACGAGAGAGCGAGCTCTTCAGTGTGGAAGTGAATAAATTCAGAAAGGTGTTAATATTTGGATAGAAGGTTGAGCTCAACTGTGAATAAATACACCTGCAGCCATTATTGTGCTAATGCATTGTGAAGCTGCTTCGGCCCAGTGTAGTGACACCTGTTTTGTTAATTTGTAGCAGCCAAGCAAGCAGAAAGAGCCAAAATAATGAAGCAGCACAGTCCATTGAATGTAGTCTCTTATCCCCCTCCAGCTGGGATGGGATAGTCCGGAGTACAGAGGTACGAAAATATTAAATATTTCCAAATGAATAATGAAGATGTTAGTTGCAGGATTTGAACATTCATAAATCATCTCCACATTCATTCTGAGACATTATTATAAATAACCTCAGCAACCAGTTCTGTTGGCAGGAAGATAAACCTCATTAAGACTGTTTGGTAAACACCTTCGGCAGAGTCCGTGTTATATCCTGTTGACTGCTTTGAGAGAAAAGTACGACTAGATTACTAGTCTGCACACTTTTGATTTGAACACATGATTTGACTCAATGCATTAATTTAGACTAAATCTGCTCCATGGATTCATCTCCTCCAAGAGACTTGAGGTCTTGAGATACCAATCATTTAATTATATTTTGCTAGGAAAATGGGAAGTGGTTGCAGTAATTTATTGAAACATACTTGGAAATATAGTATATAAGGCAAAAAAAGTTTGTGAAAGTTTGATAAGGTTTGTAAAATTCCAGCAAGCTTCAAAGTCAATATTTGGTATGACCACATTTACATGTATTCTTCAACATAGCTCTCTTAGGAAGCTTTCTTGTCATTTCTTTCAGTCTGTCAAGATGATCCCACACTGTTCACTGTCTGTTTTTCTATCCGGGTATGCTTTTACTCTGTTGGCACTGGCACTGTGTTTGGGATTAATATCGTGCAGAAAAAAAGGTGTAATCAGAATCAGACAATCAGGCTTTTTCCAGATTGTCTGCATAGTGGATCAAAATCTGATGGTACTTTGCCATCAATTCTGACAAAATTCCCGACATTTTACAGATGGCTGTAGACACTTGATGGCTACTTGAAACAAAACTCCCAAATTTTAATTCATCACTCCATACAACCTGTTACCACAGAGTTTCAGTTCAGATCTTGTGTAATCTTTCGGATGAGGCTTCAGCAAACAGTAGATGCATCAACTGAAGGGCCAGATGGATCTCTCTGGTCCTTCGTCAGGAAAAAAACCAAAAAACAAAACTTGGAACTTTCTTTTTCTTAACGATTAATTAAAAATTAGAGGGGTGAACTTTTTCTGGTTTCTGAAGTGGTGTAGACAAGAAAAAGTTTGAAAACCACCAGTTTAAACAGACCCATGTGTGTTGTACATTATAAGGCAGCACCATGATGGTTTATGCTGCTACAGACAAAGCATGAGACTGATGCTATGTGGATCCAGGCCCTTATTGTGTGCTGGATGAGATGAGATATAATGGGACTTTACTTTATCTGAGGAGCTCCAAGACGGCAGGAACCAAAGCAGCAGAGGCTGCAGCACCAAGTGGCAGGTTATGATTAATGAATGTGATCTTTTGCCAGACTCCCCATGTAGCCCCAAGTGATTAGAGAACTTGGATGGACACAAAAGACAGACACAGGCGCCCACAAAGGAAAAAGAAAACCCACACTTTAGATGGATGATATGGAAGTAAGACCGCACATCGTTTTTCCTTCAGTGTCGTCTCTTATTCTACTCTGTCTCTTTTTCTGGTTGTCCCAGTCAATCCTTTCCTCGCTTAACGTCCTCTCTTTGCCATCATCATAAAACTTCTTTCATTGTCTCTAAAACCAAACTTTAAAAATAATATAACTTGCCTTAAAAAAATAGTTCTTATTCCAAAGGAAACTGCACTGGGCTAAATATACACAGAGTCATATTGAAGAAGCTGAGATTTACTCTTGATCATCTCTTGCTGGGAAATCTGGGGAAGGATAAACGAAAAAAACAAAAAAAAAAAACAAGATAAGTTACAACCATTCTCCAAGCTTTATCATTAAAGTATTCCAAGATGGACATTTGATTAAATGTCCATAAGATGGTTCAAATCAACTGTAGCCTGTAAAGATTGTGACCACAGCCTTTACTATGGCCTTCACCAGATGCGCTAACCTTCCTTAATATAGTCAACACAGTTAGAATTTAATTACATTTTATATTGACATTGAGGTCCATAGATTAGTTTAGTCTGTCATATCTGCGAATATTGCAATTTTTCCTGGCTTTCTCTTATATTTTAGGATCATCTCCTGGCAGCCTCCTCTGTTGCTGTTTTTCGCTTGGAATTTGCAAACTTTATTTGGACTAATGAATGAATTTTGGAATAATGAATGAACATGAATTAGTGAATTTTCGTATTTGTCTAATGCTGCCCAAGTGGCTACATTATCCATGAACAGGAGTCTACAGACGTTCCACACAATAAATAAAGTTTGTACATATCTATCAGTTCAGTGTGGGGGCACACAAACTGATTCAAGGGAAGTGGGCAGCTAATTACTGCACAGACACACCAGTTGGAGACTGAATTAATTAGCTGCTCTTTCATCTGTTGTTTGACAGTTGTTGTTTTTTTTTTTTGCTGCATAAAGAGCAAGACTTTAAAAACAAACAAGAATAAATAGCTGCAAGTTGAGTCATGTGTGCAGCTCTTCGGGTGTAATGTGTTTTTGACTTTGTTGGAAAGATATTGATTGGAGCTTCTGGAATCATGTCCTACTGGGAGGAGGTCTCGGGGCAGACCCAGGACATGGTGGAGCGATTATATCTCTCGACTGGCCTGGGAATGCCTTTGGGTCTCTCTGGATGAGTTGGTGGAGGTGGCTGGGGAGAGGAAGGTTTGGGCTTCTCTGCTTAAGCTGCTGCCCCCGTGACCCGGCCCTGGATAAGCGGAAAAAATGGATGGATGGATGCAAGTTGTTGTCTGCCTTTTGACAGAAGCATCGTGAGACAAGTGGGAGCATCTACAAAGTGCAACGCTGAAAAAACTGAAATGATACGAAATGTACAATTTATGCCGCATATTGTCACCAAAATCATTTTACACATCACTAATCTCTTGTTGGCTACTGTAGGAACTCGGCTTTTAAAAAATATTTTTTCCCCATTTAATTTTACTTGGTAAAATATTAAAATTTACTGTTATAGTGTCATTTAAATTACTTCACACATTGGTGGTTTGAATGAGATACAGCTGAGTTAGGCTGAGAAAAAACCTTGACAATCCCTCAAATTCCTGGATTTTAAATCTAACCTAACCTCAGTGTCTGCAGGTACGGTCCACTGATAGCATGATATTCCCCACTTACTGTATTTGACCTTGTGTATCCCTGCTTGTCTTTCACACTCTTCTCTCTGTCTTGCTCTCCTCCCTCTTCACTGTGTCTTTACTGTACAGTTTAGTTTCAGTGTTGGCTGAGAATAATACTTCAGCAAAGTGAGAAGTAGGCCAGACAATGTCTCAGCTCCACTTGGAAAGGAGCCAAGGGACACTTAGCAGCTCAGTGCGAGTGGACTTATTGGGGTTAAAACCAGTGTGTGAAGCACCCATGGCTATTGTGGCGTGTGTTGGACAGCACTTCCAAAACAAAAGCCCAGTGCAGGCACACCAGCCACTGAAATTAAATCAATATACAAGAACAAGTCGTGGTGCCTTTTTGCATTGGTTACTTTTAATTATTTTTTCTGTGGTACAAGGACTGTTTAAAAGGCAAGAGGAAAAAAAGAAAACACTTTTTCTCAGGTAAATTAAGAACTTTTTAAATATACCGATAAGCAACATGGAGATCACATGTATTAATTAGAATATTCTTACGCACTGAGTTGTTTTCTTTTGTTGTTGTTGATAAAAGACTCGAATAGCATTATAAAATCATACCGCAGTTATGGCATTTTATTATTTGTTTTTGTACTGCATTTGTTTGCTATTATTACCAGCCAGGTATAATAAACATTTTACACCTTACCTTAAAAGATATTGACTAGGGAAGCCTTGGTCCAATTAACTGTGCTTATTTAGTAGGGGTAACAATAACAGGTGAGCCATGATGTTATCTCTTCTGCTTTCCACTGCTCTCTCATTAGTAAAACCTACCTTGTGCTTATAGATTTTTTTCGTGGCTGAGTAGTATCAGGCACAGAAAACATCTGCATCTATCGATACTTGTGCCTGTTGTATACCTGGTTTCAAACTTAGTTTCTATACAAACATTCCTCCATTTGTTTTGCGTGTCCAACCCTATGCAAAGGTCTTGCTATGGAGTTCTTCAGCTGCACCTGGTGTGGTCTTTCTCCACTGATGTTGTTCTCCAGTGAGCCATGCTGTGGGAGCTGGCATATGAAGCACCAGCATGAGTTTTATTAGCTGCCTGTTGATTGTTGTTGGCATTTCCGGTGCTGTCTTTAAACTAAGAATGTGGTTTGTTTCTACTCAAACCAGCAAGCTCACGTTGACTCGGTTTAAATAACAGACAGCACCTGCGTTTTCTAATTTAGCAGCACGTTCTAGGGATGGGCAGATCAGTCCAAATGTTGATAGTAATGATGCCAGCTCTGATATTATCAGATCGATATTGATAGGATTAAAACTTTAGTCTAATTATTGTGGAAAGTAAAAATCAAGTGATTTAGTCGTCATTAAAATGTGTTCAGAATTCACAAATTGATGATGATTCATCTCAAAAATCACGACACTCTGCTCTCCCTTGCATACACTTCCTTTATAAGTTAAAAGTATCAGTATCAATATTGGTATCAGCAATAATGACCCTGTATTTACTTGGTATCGGATCGATACCAAAATTTGCAGCTCTTAAACTTACCTTAAATTGAGTAGAGCTGAGTGAGTCTGTGCAGCGGTGGACATTTTGTAAATCACACTCTTGTTAAAAACGGTAAACTGCATTCAAAGGCTGCAAATGCTTGCATGTAAAAATAGATCTTGTGAGGTCTAATCTGCCATTAGGGGGTCTGATACACCCTTTGTTTTGCACATTAGTTAAAATTCTAGCCTAATCTTAACCAAGGACAGGTAGCAGGTGCCCATGGGTGCAAGGGCAATTTGTAAATGTGTTTGGTGCAATAGACTAGCTTGAAACTACTAAATGAAATGTTAGGAGCACGAGATCTGTGAATGAACCTGTCTCCCAAAGCTTTATTTTTTCCAAAAAGACTCATGGCATGACACTACTTTTACAGATACTCCCTGCTGCTTTCAAAACAGAATATCCTCTTAAAAAAAACAAGCAGGGAGCATGGCAATTAAATCCCCCAATGGGAAACCTTTTGGTAATAAAGACCGCCCAGGGTGCATGAAAAGAAAACTAAATCAAAGCAGGTGGAGGTTGAGGGTGTCTTCACCAACAGAAGAAGCAGCAAAACACTTATCAAAATACAGAGTGAATGTAAGTAGAGAATCATGTAAAGATGCCGAAGCATAGCAGTGAGATTTGGTGGCTGTGACACTGTTTTTTAGGACATGCAGTCACATCACACTTTAATATTGCATTCACTTCAACTTAAAATGCAATTTAGACGATATGAAAAAGCAACTGCATCGGGCGGTGGATCAATCCGTGACTCCTCCAGTCTGTGTGCTGAAATATCATTGCGCAAGATACTGAACCCCAAGTGTTCCCCAGTGCACAAGGAAGGGCCCAGGGTCACTTGATCCATCCCTGATTATGAGATTTATTAAAAGGAAAGTTTTAAGCCTAATCTTAAAAATACAGAGGATGTCTGGATCATGAGTTTTCTGGGAGTTTTTGAACAACCTGGTAGAATTGAATTACAATAGTCTAGCCTAGAAGTAATAAATGCATGGGCTAGTTTTTCAGCGTCACTCTGAGAGGATATTTCCCATTTTAGAGGAATTGCACAAATGCAGGAAAGCAGTCTTGAATAATTATTTAATATGTGTATTAAAGGACATACCCTGATCAGAAATGACTCCAAGATTCCTCACATTGTTACTGCAGGCCAAGGTAATGCCATCCACTGTAAGTATGGTAAACGGACTAGTTTTTATATAGCGCTTTTCTATTCTGACTGAGCACTCAAAGCGCTTATACAACACGTCTGCATTCACCAATTCATACAAGCACTTCCACGTGTAACTAAGAGCTTTTATTAGCTAACATTCACACTGCCATCGCTTGCGTCGGAGAGCAACTTGTGGTTCAATATCTTGCCCAAGGATACTTTGGCATGCAGCCCGGAGCAACCAGGAATCGAACCACCGTCCTTCCGATCACTAGGTTCTGCCTCCTGAGCTACAGCCACCCTAGTTAGAAACCATGTTTCTAAGGTTTGTAGGGCCAAGTACAATAACGTCAGTTTTATCCAAAAGGATCAGAGGTGAAATGTCTTGTCCAGTCACCTTTTCCCAAGCTACAGAGAATGCCAGAGGAGGTTTGGATCTCTGCGGTAACTGAGTCAGCAGAGCTGGTGACTTTTACACACTGTCCACCTCAGCACTCAGCAAGCCCGCTCTGTAACCTTTACGTGGTCTGCCACAGCATGGCTGAGTTTCTGTGGTTCCTAAATGCTTCTGCTTTAGAATAATACCACTTACACTTAATTATGGAATATCTAGGAGGGAAAAAGTTTCACAAATGTTTGTAAAGGCAGACTGCAATTCTAGTTGCTTGATTTTATACACCTGTGGCATTGTGAGTGAAAACAACAAAGATTAAGAGATATGACCCAATAATTTGTACATATACTGTAGGGTATGTGAAATAATCTGTAGACCACTCTTGTTAACGTTTATACTGTAGACAACACAAATCACAATATACAAATAACATGTTATAGTAAATACAAGTTTTTAAAACAAGACTAGCAACAGTAGTCATGATCTGTGCGTTTGAAACAATCTGCATTCAACCTTCCATGAATCTCATAAGGCTTCAGTCTCCACAGCCAAAGACCTACACAAATGGGCGCAAATGTGGTACCATGAATTCCACTTTGGGCTGAACTTGCAAACATCTAATCGATCTGGCATTAAAATCTTCATTGTCTCGCTTGATCATGCTTGTTGGACTAATGTGAATTATGAAAAGCTAAAATAAAGGTGTCTATGGAATCTAACTGCTACATTTGCCCAATATCTTAAAAATTTGATAAATTCCTACAAACATCAGCTGAGCTCTTTCCTATCTGGCAACATTTCCTTCAGGTGAATCCACATCAGCAGGAGATGGAGAATGTGATAACTTCACTTTGTTTTAATGCCAGGAATAACTTTAGCTTCTCCGCAAGCTTATTGAGTTTACACAGATAAACATGCATGTATACTGCATGACTGGCAGTTTTCATTACAGTCAACTGTAGCCTGTAAAAATCTGACAGGCTAGCTGTAAATAATTTTCTCTTCAAAATGCTTTCTGCATGACTTCATGTGCAATTTTGTTTACATGCTGAACTGTGTCCACACACAAATACTGTATGAGCTGCCACACTCACATCTACACATGCTCCATTAGACAGATGCCAGCCCTCCATCACTCAGCGGCAGAAGGTTGTAATATGTTTAATGGCTTTCATTTGTTCCCCTTTGCTGAATTGTTTTGCTGACCTTCCAGCAGGAGCACAAGTTGTGATGAAATAGTGAGTTGTACCTGTGAGCTTTTTGTGATTGACAGCAAGAAAAAGCAGTGTTTAGGCATGCCTATAATAGAGGTGACACAATGGGAGATTAAAAAAAAAGAAGAAGAAAGGAAAGGAAAAAAGAAACATCCCTCTCTGCATGCATTCTGAATTTAATAGAAAACTTTCAATCTTCCACCTCTAGTCTACATTTCAATTATCCAAACTCGCGCCTGACAATATGCATATTAAAAAGACATTAAAATCTAGTTTTCCTCTCTGAGACACGTCATTAGATAAGCTGTCTGCTGGCTTTACATCTGTGATTATTTAAACTGTCTGTTTGTGGTAAGTGCTCCAATCTAAGCTGTCACATGTGAATGTGCGTTTCCAATGTTAAAAGTGACAGTGCAGAGAAAGGCTACTTTCAGAGCAGTGACACTTTGAAATGATTTTTTTTTAAAATGGCATTGGAAAAACAGCCTCCTTTGAAATCCACTAATACAAATACAGAGACTCGCTGACTAAAAACAAACCCCTTATTAAACTGGCAACTAAAGTGAAAAATTGAAGTGGCATTGGACAAGAGTTTTACAAAAATAACCCAAATATCTTCTAATGTCTACATATGCCACTGGTTATTTTAGAATATTACCATAAGTTAAAAAATCGATCTTGCCATGAATATTCAGTTGGCTCGTAATCCAGTTCTGGCTCTGGCCCCGTGTTAAAGTTTTACAGAGATTGCATGGCTCATTAACTGTTTTGTAAGGGTTTCTTATTTAGACAAAAATGTTTTCATTAATTTGTAAAAGGTTATTTCATTAGCACTCAAAGTTATTTATGAATAAAGCCATGTTTTTATCCAACCTGTCTAGCTCACTCCTTATTTCAAACAAAGCCTTGCAAAAGAAATGGCTTGGCAGAAAGGAAGAGAAAACAGACTAATCTTCTGACAAATTTCCAGTTTTAGTCAAGATGGAGAAAAACCTAAGGCTTTGTAAAAGCTTGTGAGCAGGGATGAAGTCTCCTAAAATCCTCTGTACACACACTAAACTGTCTGAATAAGGAAAGATTAAACTTGAATACAGTTTGCTGCTCATCTCCTCTCTCCTCCTTCTCCTCTATCTCTTCCTGTCAATATGCTCTTGCCTCTTCGAGCCGCCGCACATCAGATTTCCTCTTCAGTCTGCATCATGTCCTATCTGTGTGCTGTGTATTTCCGAGAGTGTCCTCACAATTACTTTACTCCACTTATAAATGGAAAGGAAAAAAAATTCTGCAAGGGCAAGAGAGGTCTTGGGCATGGCAATCCAGTTTCTATAAATGCAGTAAAAAACAATAGAGATAAAAATATAATCTTAAAATTATAATCAACTGGAAAAAACCACAACCAAAATAATTCAAGTACAGATAAAGTACAAGCTGAACTAAACTAAAACAAAGTATGAATGAAAGTCTGTTGCTTTATAGTTGCTCTGCGCAGCTTGCAGGTCGGCCCCATGAGACCCAAGAGAAGGTTAATATAGCACAAGCATGTCAGATGCATTTGAGCCAAGAGCAGCTAATTTCTAGACTAGAGGTAAGATCTTAAAATCAATTCTCCGAGTGATCAGTGATTGGACGATTTTAAAGCTGGCATTGTATGCTTGTGTTTCCTGCTTTTAGTCAGCGTACATCCAACCATCTCCTAAGTAAGTAAGTTATTTGTATAGCGTCTTTCAACATAAATATCACAAAGTGCCTCACATTAAAAATGCTACAGCATCAAAACAAACAAAAGATCCAAAAGCAAGTTTTAAAAAGACAAGTTTTTAGCTGCTTTTTAAAAGAGATCACTGAGTCCGCAGATCTCAGGCTCACAGGGAAAGAGATCCAGAGTCTGGGGGCCACCACTGCAAAAGCTCTGCCATCTTTAGTCCTTAGCCTTATATGATGCACAGCCAGCAGGCCTTGAGCACACGACCTCAGGGACCTGCTGGGGCTGGGGATTGATGTAAAAGTTCACTGATGTACGCTGATACTTTTCCATAAAGAGTTCTACCAGAATATTAAAAAGTGGACTCTGAAGTTAACGGGGAGCGAGTACAACTGAAATAGCAACAGTGTGATATGGGGGTATTTAGAAGACAGTCCGAAGCCTTGCAGCGGTGTTCTGATAAACCTGGAGATGTTCCAAGGAAGCTTTAAGATATGTGAACAATGAATTACAGTAAGTTAATGATGAGTCTATTTTTAAAGCCTCGTGAACAAATGATTGCAATAATTCATTCTACTGACATAAATAAGACTCATGGGGTGTTGACTGGACATTATTCCTCTGATGCTCACAGTATTTCTGAACAGATAATAAGATGAAGAGGTTACTGATTAGAGAGAGCTGCCAAAATTAACTTTAATAAACTGAACACTAAGTGCAAAACATCATCAATATTTCTGGCTTGAATCTTTGTCTTTCTAGCTGTGCTAAAAAGAAATCTCAGCCTTATCTCTGCTTAGCAGGATTTGGCATCACCTAGTCACTGATTTG